>JAECUM010093460.1:12500-46141 GCA_016617855.1 Megalonaias nervosa | reverse complement strand
ATATATATATATATATATATATATATATATATATTGACAGAGAGAGACAGAGATAGAGAGACAGAGAGAGATAGACAGACAGAGAGCATATTCTATTATCTTAAACTATACACACAAGTTCACTAAAGATATGTAGCAAATACGTCATTGGTTGGGTAAATTTATCCTGATATTGATAAAAGAGCAATAGCCAAAAACTTCTCTCAAGACGTGTAATGACCTATGCTATTGATATATAATAGGTACTTATTAGATATGCATGTAGTTGTGATAATGTACTTGTGTCGTGGATATCAATGTTAAACAGCATCGTTTTCAGGCAAGATTTGCACGTTGTTGGCATTCTATGCTGAAGATGAGTTATTAATGTTAAACAACCTCATCATGATTTTCCTGTCCTTTTTTATTTCTTTGATAGAAGCAATATGTCCATGAAAGAAATATTTCAGTCACATTTTTCTCCAGTCTCTAATTACACAGATAATGCCAGTATTATCGTTGTCATGCAGGCCTGTCTGGATATACGGGCAACATCATATTTAAAGGAGCACATTTATAGAACATGTATGCTCATTATTAGAATCGTGTATCAGTTTAAATTAATGCAATGTCTTTTATCAAACCTAAATTCCATTTCTAGGCTTATTATATTTACCTTTTTCATCATATCGCAGAGACCGAGAAGGAACAATGTTTACGTGTGCTTGTAAAAGCTATAATGCAGACCTCACATACCATACCAAAATCATTCATTGAAAACAGATATTATACAGATGTTCGATGACTGAAGTTATCCATATCTGCTACGGATAACATGCGAGAGGAGAATGCTAAGAATGCGAAAAGAAATCACATCATTTTGTAGCATTTTTACGCTACCTAAAACTATTTTAAAACAAGACGAGGAAACAATTAGAATATCGCCATTGCAAAATGTCATAAAATGTTCAAGACACGAAGTCCTTAACTTCTACAACAAATGATCTTCATTCTCTTACGTCATGACATAGACAGGAAGTCCAAACCCACATATCTCGCATAAATATCGAGATATCTAACAACAGTAGTAATAACTTGTATCTATTCGTACCTTGTCACAATAAACACCAGCTATCCATTGGTAAATAGGTTGAATCTATTCGTACTTTATCACAATAAACACCAGATATCTGTTATTATATAACTTATATCTATTCATACCTTGTCACAATAAACACCATCTATTAGTTGATATAACTTGTATCAGTTCCTACCTTGTCAAAATACACGCCAGCTATCCGTTGGTATATAACTTGTAATCATTCGTACCTTGTCACAATAAACACCAGCTATCCTTTGACATATATAAATTGCATCTATTCGAACCTTCTCGAAAGACACACCAGTTATCCGTTGGTACATATAACTTGTACCTTCACAATAAACACCAGTTATCCGTTGATACATATAACTTAAGGCTAGATCTTGATTATCCTTGTTAAAACACTGAAACATGCCAACAGCATGACGGTAGTAGATATTCGTATTTTTTTTCAACAAAGAGCGAACGCCATCATCCGACTTCACAATTAAACAAAGAGTGCTTCTTTTTTGAAGTCATAATAAAATCTTGCAAATGATACAGTTCACAACAGCCTCCATATAAAATATCCTAGCAACGTTTCAGAATGACACTCTGTCACAATGGTCTACATACTGTCAAATCATAAACGTGTCTGTCTTCGTGTGCGTTTGGAGGGTGGGGTAAATTAAATAGTTTGTGCGTAAACGGACGATTTAATGGGAATAAAATTTCATGAAGTCATACTGCTTTCCGAATTATTATTCAACAGTAATACATGTCGTGATGAATATTTGTTACCCATAAAATAAATCCTCCGCTAAAATTATTGATTTGGAAGTATTTCAAATGCTAGCGCAATGTTTTGCACAATTTGTTTCAGTATTGTCATTTTTATGTGTTTGACGTTCTAATAAGATTCCAGCCATGTTTAACTCGTACCATATTTAACTCGCACAATTAGAAAGATCCATTACGGGCAAATGTTTATACTTCAAAATATCAAAGCCCATAACTCCAACTGGAATATAGTGGCCCTATACCATTTCACGCTATTAAGTTTGAAGATAACAAATTATTGAAACAAAACCTAGTAATAATCACAAAACAAACAGGGAGTAAGTGGCGGAATTGACTCGTATTATATTCGCCTTAAAATTTAACTAATTCAATGCAGCTCGTATGTTTTGGATGCATTCAGTGGAAGCAATACAAAAAAATCGTAACCGGCAAGAGAGAGAGAGAGAGAGAGAGAGAGAGAGAGAGAGAGAGAGAGAGAGAGAGAGAGAACATTTGTACTCAGCACTGGAAATAAGCCTATCATTTTAAACTTGACTATTTGGTGATTTCCAGGGCATTATTATCATCAACCTGCTTCTGAGTTTATACCTTATTCCGATTGGCAAACGAGTTGTATGAATTAAGTTTCCTCTATCTACTGTAGATAATAAATAGCGGAAATATCACCATGAGAGGAAACACTTCCACGCATTCTAACTGCAAAATGAATTGACAGAAATCCACGTTCACTAATTCCAGAACATATTTCCAAGGAAGTCTACAGACACTAAATGATATTGTATTTTAAAAGTATTGCCGAGAGATACGACACACACAACACCTATATCCATTTTACAGAGGTACGAACAATATCCCGTCAATCACCAAGTCATAAATAATTCTCAGTGATTCCTAACGTGACAACAATAACTTCAGCTACCACGTATGTAAATCCATATCCATATCTGTGAGAGAATGAATTGCCACAGTGAGTGAGAAGTAATTGGTCTTCGGTTGCTTCGTGTATTATTGATTTAAATAACTGAATGGTCACAGTGGGAATACAAAATATTTTCTCCAACATTTAGACCAGGTAATTCGTTGATATGTGTACTGCACACATGCCTTCCTACAGTCTTTTCTATGTATGGGAGTGCGTTACGCAGTTCATGCCCTTGCAGTGAAAGGTAAACAATACCATTCAGTAGGCGAAACAGATTCAAGTAAATTAGTCAGAACTTACAGTAATGTTGCTATTGCCGTATATATCAAACGATACGTTTATTAGTTAAGTAATCGATGCCTCACTCAAGTGCAATTTCCTACTCTCTTTCTTCATCATAATTCAAAACAGAAGGATTAGGTAAAACTTACAGAATTAAAGTCTTCTGTACAGCAGAGTATAACTGACTTATACAATGAAAGTCTTCTCTGCTGCATAGTGTATAACGTACTGTATTAAACTACATTATTGCTAAAGGTTATAAAATATACCACAATGTTACATTTGAGTTTATTAAGTGCATATTCTACCAATCAGCACCTGAATGCCATGTCACCGACTACCCATGCAATGTCAGATTCAAAAACTGAACATTATTTATAAAAAAAAAAAAAAAACACGAAAGGGTAGGTCCTGTTAAAACTATTCGAGGGCGGGGATGCAAGTCTAAAAAAATTGACTTCATATATCAATTGTGGCAACAATACATCCGACAGCATCACAAAATGGGGCTAAATGTCAAAACGTGACGTAAACACTGAAGTGCAAACTCGTTGATTACTATGACCTCCGTTTGACTTCGTCTGTTACTGATTTTGATTTTAATGCACTCATATTTCAAGACTGCACATGCAAAAGGTATTACCAAATGGTGGCAAATTACAAAAAAATCTTCCTTTGATTCGTGCGTCAGTGCCATCAGCAACAACATGAACAACATCATGAACAACATGAACATCAACAACAACACCACAGGGAAAGTGATACTTATACCTCATCTTAGTTTTGCTATGGAAACATAAAGGAACGTTGGTTTCCTTCCACACAGTATAATTCAAGATGGCAAATGGGCCAAGTTATGTCTCAAAGTCGAATGATTCAAGAAATATCATCCAGATGTAGGAATGTGTGTGTGTGTGTGTGCGATTTGGATTTTTAACGTAGCTTTAACAATATTTCAGTCATATCGCTACGATGTCTGCAGTGTGCCAGTTTATAGTGATGTCTAGCACTGGAGCATCATGTCTCAGACATGTAGCATGATGTCCCATCCAGTCACATTATCCTGATACCAGGCCGACCAGGCAGCCGCTAGTACCACTTTTACAAGTCTTTGGTCTGTCTGACTCGGCCGGTTTTCGAACCCACGACCTCCCGCATCCGAGACGGACGCTCTAACTACTTAGACCATCGGAGCGGTTCATGTAGGAACGTAAATCGAACATAAAACAAACAAAAACATACGAAATACAAGCAAAACTAAAGAGTAAATGAGTTTTGCTTCCCTGTCACATTATCAGTATATTGTGGAAGGCACGTCGCTTTTGGTAAGAATTTTAGAGTCTGTTTCATGCAGGCTGGCTGTACATGTCATGTATCTCTGTACAACCACAACTTTTTTCATATATATCATTTAGACTTTAATTTGTATTTTAGTTTCTTTACAGCATTTTAAACATTATTTTTTGTATCATGTCAAGAAAATTGAAACTAAGTGTTTTTTTTTTTTTCTAGGGACACAGGTTGTCATGAATGGGTACCGAACCCACGACTCTTGGATTACGAGTCCTACGCACTACCAAATAAAATACTGCTTCCCTGGAACATTTTATTAAGGTCGCTATACAAGAAAGCGTCTAATGCTGCCTAATTGTATTGTATGTTCAGTTGGTATTTAAGTCAGATACTTCGAAAGGACACCACTGATAAGGTTATATTATAGATGCAAGAAAGAGTTGCGCCTTTCCTAAATGACAGATGTCTTCCCATTAACACTGCTTAACAGTTTTGAAAGAACGCGATTACTTAGGCGTTTTATTAGAAAGACAGACGTCATAAAAGCATATTTGACTGCTTTCTTTTTCCATCTATTAGCATGAAATGTCAGCTCATAGTAAATTAATGGTACAATTACACATACATTTGTCCTTCCGAACCCCTAACATTATATCACGTGATCTAGAGGATAATGAATTGTAAAAGTTGAAATGAATTAGTTAATGCATGCGGAAAATAGTATAAGTCATGAGCAGTTACTTAAAATATAATTAGTAAAGGCGGCAAAGCGTTAAGTATAAGACACAATATCATTTACTTAAACAGTGTTATTTATGTCTTTGATTGCGGATGGAGTTTTGGTGCGTAACTGCTTTCTGTCTTGTTTGTAAGTTATAAACGGGTTGTCTACTTGAGTTGGAGTTCAAGACCCAGACTTGATTATAACCTAAGAAGATTCTAGGAATGAACTTGTTTAGAGTTTGAGATAATTTGTTTTTATTGAGATGATTCAGTTCTTTTTAGAAAATATGATTGTGACATATGTTCCTTTTAAATTTTAACTTTTTCTTCAAGGGAAATAAATTATTTATTGAGTTTCCTAAACTTGTTGCTTTTGCTTTATGCGGTTACTTAGTTTAAGACAATATATTGGTAACAACAGACCTATTTGTTGCAAACACGTAAACAAGGCGGTTAAGTGTTAGACGTAAGACAATAAGATTTTTTTCGACAGAGCGTATTAACTTATAAAGATGTAAACAAACACTAGTAAAGTTTAAAAATGCAGGTAAAATGACTTAGTTTAGTAGCGTGAATGCGTTGCTTATAGGGAAGTATCACTTCAAGGAATCATTCAACGGTGAATAGTAATTTAGTTATTAAAGAATAAAATTAAAAATAGCAGAAGTCAGTAAAGCGCGAACTATCGAAGCGTCGTAAAGCACTCTGAAAAATGTAATTAACAAAACAGGTTTGATGTCTTGACAATGATCAATTACCGTGATATGAAATGGTCAAGCACACAAAAATAAGAAATGGCAATGAAGATGGAAATATAGGTAGCTATGACCTGTTAAATGGTAAGATTTACAGAACTAATGGAGGTGCGACCCATTGCCCCACCCTGATGTCCTAACACAAAGTATACAATGTACAACATAGTTATTTACGAGACAAACGGAATGACTTAGTAAAGAATGAATTTAAATTTTTAAATTTGGATTCACTGGGCTTCTCTTAAAATGTAAGTGGCATGAAACCTAGTCCTAAAGGTATGTTGACATCAGAGAAACATAGCTCTATTGGTATTGTATTTTGACACCGGATGCCTAGCTCTAAGGGTATTTGACACCAGAAAAACCTAGTTCTAAAGGTATTTTGACACCTGAGAAACAATAAAGTTTGAGGTGACTGACGAGGCTACGTGTTTTTACATGTGTAAAACTGACACCGATACAGAAAACAGAATTATAACTATATAGCAATGTAAGTTTATAAGAAATAAAAACCGAAACCAAAAGGACAGCATGTGACGTTGTAGCAGTGTTCAGTCATCTGGGTCCATATTTTTGCAGATAAAAAAGCCCGATATTAGATAACGTTTTGCAAATCCGATTGTACTATTATTATTATCATTATTTCTTATGTTTGTTGCTGTGTTTATTGCGGTGTAAATATTCCATTAAAAAAAGAAAGTGTGTACTTGCACAAGTATGACGAATGCTGATCATCGGTGGTTGCTATTCCATCTATTTAGCAAATATTATAGGCACTTCGATAGGATAACTAAGTGACACGATCCACACTTGTCTGTACGCCTGCAAGCTATTACTTTCTTACAAAGTATTCCATACAGAGGCAATTAATCCACTGATGTAACAAAACATTAAGTCCGAGATATAAATAGCCCACATTATTCATCTAAAAGAGGTTCAAAGTTAAACATAACTTTGTACAAATACTTTCTCGGCAATGATAAGACCGTGTAACAATTTTTTTTTTTGTTTGTTCCTGAGTAGAAAGTGTTATTTCCTAATTGCTTATGCCTCAAAAGTATAGTAAATGGCTATTATTCCCCACAAAGTTTGCTTCTGTGACCAGGACAGTGGTATTTTGAAATTTACCTATTTTACAGAACATTCCAGATAGATTCAGTGCTGAGTAAACGTGGAGTAACTTCTAGAACTTTCTAGAACTTTCTAGTAATATAAATAGCTTCCTGTGGGTCGGTGGTTCTTCCCGGGATTTTCCAGGGTTCTTCCTCCACCAGTTATACTGGCCGCCATGTATAGCCTATCTTTTGCTGAAAAATGGCGTTAAACCATACAACAACAACAAGTAGTATAAATACAGGGGCCACCAGTTCAGTTTAGTTACAGCTGCCTAAGTGGATACATATCTGCATTTTTCTGAGATGTCATAAAGAGGCTGCAAGCATTCGGCCGACGCATTTGGCTATGTCTGCGGCCGATTTATCAAGACAAGAGCGAAAAGGTACTCCGTGGCAGCATCTGCTAAGATGTGTGAGGCCTACAAGGCATATTTCTGCATGCCTATCGGAGATCAAGACAAACCATGGTGCACCTCATTTCACCTGCGAGCACTGCAAAAGTACTCTGGAAGGTAAGATGGACGATTGTTGCTCGGAATTTTATGTTTCAAAATGTATTAAAATTTTTAAAATTGTCAAATTTTTAATTTTAAAATGTTTTACAATTGTCAATGTTATTGAAAAATATATCATATATGAAAAATGTAATGGGTAAAAGAAATGTATTTTTGTAGGATGGTACATAGGGGAAAAGAAAGCCATGAAGTTCGCTATCCCAAGAATTTGGCGGGAACCCACTGACCACTTAAGCAACTGCTACTTTTGCATGCTGGACCCTTCCAAACGTCGGACTGGCAAGAATACACCTGCTATCATGTATCCGGACCTTCCTTCATCCATCGCCCCGGTGCCACATTGCCCTGAGCTCTCGTGCCCAATCCTCCTACTCCGAGAGAGAGAGCAACCGTCGTTAGAAGAGAGCAGCAAGTCAGAGAGCGAGGAAGACGTAGATACAGATGACAATTTCAGAGGTGGAGCTGAGAATAGAAACCCAAACTACCCCAACCAAAAAGACCTCAACGACTTGATCAGAGATCTTGGTCTCACCAAGTCTAATGCCGAGCTTTTGATTTCTAAGCTCAAGCAGTGGAACTTGTTGGATGAAAGTGTGCAAGTCGCAGATCAGAGGAAGCGTAACCAAACTTTTTCTAGCTTCTTCACCCGTCAAGATGGGCTCTTCTTCTACCACAATGTGACCAGTCTGTTCGAGACAATCGGAATCGCTTGTAACGTCTTCATTGACAGCTCATCCAGGAGCCTCAAAGCCGTGCTGCTCCATAATGGGAACAAATACCCGTCTCTTCCCCTGACTCACTCGGTGCACCTCAAAGAGGATTACAACAGCATTAAGACCTTGCTGGACGCCTTGAAGTATGATGTATACGGCTGGGCGGCCATCGGAGACTTCAAAATGGTGTCATTCCTGATGGGTCACCAAGGCGGTTTTACCAAGTTTCCCTGCTAGCTTTGCCTTTGGTACAGCAGGAACAGCAAGACGCACTAACACAGGCGGGACTGGCCACAACGGACCGAGTTCTCTTTGGGGAGGAACAACGTCAAGTGAGAGCCACTGGTGGACCCCCGGAACGTACTTATGCCACCACTGCACATCAAATTCGGCCTTATGAAAAAAATTGTCAGAGCTCTAGATAAGGAGTCGGCAGCCTCCAAGTACCTTCAAGACTTCTTCCCTAAGCTGTCTTCGTGCAGTGTGTTATCAATTTGCCAAGCTCATGGCTTCGTGCAGTGTGTAATCAATTTGACAGCCTCGTGACATTCTGTAGTGTGTAATCAATTTGCCAGCCTCTTGGCCTCTCGAATTCTGTAAATATAACATAAAGTTTTAAGGAGTAAAAGCTAAGACTGCATCACAGCAAAATTTCTATATGGATGCACATTTTAAAACGAACAATGCCGTTTAATTGAAATGATTAGAAATTCAACCGTTTTCCCTTTCTAACCGACAGGCTTATTAAACAGTAGACAGATGTTATAGTAGGCATGCCGTACCTGCTGAAAGGGGAAGCTGTCTCAGAGACCATTAGAAAGTATTCTCGTGACATAAATCGTCCAACGGACAAGGGGTCTGGAAATTTTGGGAGACCCAGAGTCTGAGAAGAGACAGAGGGAATTCTCTGACGATAAGCTATCGAGGGCTAGGGAAGTCACAAAGGAAAAGAGAATAACTCCATACATGATTGCATAGTGAAAAGAGAGTGCAGTCTGCAACCATGAGCTTAATGACCTGAAGAAGAAGAAGAAGAAGAAGAAGAGAGAGAGAGAGAGAGAGAGAGAGAGAGAGAGAGAGAGAGAGAGAGAGAGAGAGAGAGAGAGAGAAGCCGACCTATCACCAGGTGATGCTGACATGCCGGTAATTTGAATTTGATCAGTCACTCAAGTATATGATCAAATATGATCTATCAGTATAACAGAACGGCTAAATGAATTTCGCATAAAATTTGTAACTCTGTTTCCAAGAGAAAGTGAGTCATTCAAATCTCATATTCGATTTCATTTTGTTTATATAAATGATTCAATTGTTATATTTTTTTTTCATACGGGGGCTGATGTTGTTCTGTTCTATATCTCTGCTCAGATCTCTGTTATTCCATCAAATTATATTCATATTTTATTTTATTGTTTACTCGATCCGGGCAATACCATCTTGGTCGATCATCTAACAGATAACGATAACCAAAAACCATACGGGAGAGAAGAAGGGAGAGATCGCACATCATTTCCACCTCCTCATGACAATATTATAAAGGTCTTACTACCTGTAAATATAACATTCACCATTCGTATGATTTGTCAAAGATTGTCTAAGACGAAAAGCCAGTTTGATAAGTAAGAAAAATTTATTCTAATATATTATTATGACTCATGAGGGATACAAATTTTTCTACAGACTGATAGAGATAATACACTTCATTAAAATATTTCTTTCTTATATGGTCATAAGCTGGACAAACACAAACAAAATGGAATTCATCTTCTACCAAATAAACATTATTTTGTCCGGCATAATTCATATTACCTATTATTTTTCACAGTCTTGCTCTGCCTACGTGTCTCTATATTCCGCTTGTTCGCTGAGCACCTGATTTTAGGAAGTAACGTCCTAAAAAATATGATATTCCATATGATATGTATTTTCCGGTTCTGATTAAGTTTTATACAAGACACTCTTTAACTGAATTGTTAATATAGCTTTACCGGTTTGGAATACCGAAATCCTCAACTCTTTGCGAAAATATTGAAAAAAAAATTTGTTTTTCTTGATTAGGCCAGACACCCGTAACCCGAAAAAGTAATATGACGTCATTAACTTTGGTAGACCAAATGACACAGTTCTAATTGGTAGACACGGTTACTTGGTAGGTAAGCTGACACGGTTCTAATTGGTAGACACGGTTACTTGGTAGGCAAGCTGACACAGTTCTAATTGGTAGACACGGTTACTTGGTAGGCAAGCTGACACAGTTCTAATTGGTAGACACGGTTACTTGGTAGGCAAGCTGACACAGTTCTAATTGGTAGACACGGTTACTTGGTAGGCAAGCTGACACAGTTCTAATTGGTAGACACGGTTACTTGGTAGGCAAGCTGACACAGTTCTAATTGGTAGACACGGTTACTTGGTAGGCAAGCTGACACAGTTCTAATTGGTAGACACGGTTACTTGGTAGGCAAGCTGACACAGTTCTAATTGGTAGACACGGTTACTTGGTAGGCAAGCTGACACAGTTGGCTTCAATGATCTTTTCAGCATTAAATAACGTTGGTGTGGGTAGCGATTTGAAGGCATTACCATCCGACAGCACTTAATACATCGCAAAGAAATACGAGGCACAAAGTGGGTATCTACCTCATTCCCCAACACTATAACAGTATTGGCAGGTTTAGAAATACGAGGCACAAAGTGGGTATCTACCTCATTCCCTCAACACTATGACAATATTGGCAGGTTTAGAAATACGCACAAAGTGGGTATCTACCTCATTCCCCCAACACTATAACAATATTGGCAGGTTTAGAAATAGGAGGCACAAAGTGGGTATCTACCTCATTCCCAAACACTATAACAGTATTGGCAGGTTTAGAAATACGAGGCACAAAGTGAGTATCTACCTCATTCCCCAACACTATAACACTATTGGCAGGTTGACGAACATGCAAATACTGTTTGCAAAAGTTGTATCGCATAATTTCAATTTATTTAATAAATTCATATCCCAAAATTTCTGATCCATATCAAACAAATAGGTTTTATTACAGAATCAAACATTTTAAAAACATCCTCCACACTAAAACAACCATATTATTTTTGATAATTCAAAATCCTTGTAGTTGCTTTCGTTGCCTTAGCCGCTAGTATCTGTTTTGTTTTTGTCCAAAAATAATTTTGGGGTGAAAAACGAGCCCATGTATTAGTAGAAAGGCACATACACCATACATCTTTCTTCAAAATCTCAAACCTCCTTTTCCTTATGATATCCCCCATTTACGAAAACAATGAGTTTAGTTTTAACGAGATTGACAATCATACCAATTTTATCACAGAAACAGCCAATGAAATTTATTTTGTTGTTGCAGGAGCCCTACAGTATCAGCACATCACGCAACTTCATTATTGTAAAGTACTGTAAAAATGTTATTCCTATTTTATGAGATAAATACACCTCTATTGTATTTGAGCTTGAGCTGTGAAATCAAATCATTAATAAAAATGGAAAACATAATAGGGCAAAAAACACAACCTTCCGTGGTACCCATTGTACAGTAACAGTTATATCAACGAAAAATTAAACGTTTACAAAAAATAAACGTCATTTCGAAAATCACATCTGACAACCTTTGCATAAATTCAATCGTAGCCTATAGAATTATGCTTACCCAGAGGCTGTGACAATTTCGTAATTATGTTACCAAAGTCACTTTCTGCATAATGTTTTAATATTGTCATCAAAATGGAAGGACACTATTCAAATTTCTCGAAGATGTTGAACTTGCCAGGAGCAAAAATAGCCATGTAGTTGCATTCGTACGTATTTAATCAGATCTTTTCGAATAAATCAATGAAGAAAGGTTTTCATACCGTATTAATGGATTAAGTAGCAATGCTGTGCTAATCAGTGTGGAAAGAAGTCATAGAATCAGCAGTGTAATCTTAAAGACGTATATCGTTTCACCCGAAGAATAATGATCCTTTTTCGTTTAGTAAAATGTTTGATACATTACATACTACCGACGCACTATTATCAATATTGAAGATGAAATGTCACGTGGCCAAGTAATCTTGATAGGTAAACTAAATCGAGGATTTCTATGAAGAATAAATAATACAGTCCATCCGTCCGTCCGTCCGTCCACATTCGGCGATTTACGAGCATTCTGAATAATGAGATGGTACAAAACGTAGATTTCACTTATTCAATCGTAACATACAGACATCTTTAGGAAGTACACTCGCTAAGGCTGAATCAGAGAATATTTTATAATTCTCTTATTAAAATCAGCTGTCGTATCATTCATTGTGGTTTCCGTCCAAAATGTAATAAAAGAGTTCTAGTTTTTTAAAGGTACTGACATGTAGGGATCTATATCAGCCTATAATAGCTTCAATCCTTCGTTTGCTTTCAAATGTATGTTTGTAAGAGTCTTTAGTATAATATTACGAATTAATGGTGAATAATGTTCTATAAATAAACATGGGAAGAGGGCAAATACAACAGCTTTAGTTCCCATATGGTGCAATTGTAATGTTTAGTGAAACTAATATACCATCGTGTTAACGCAAGCAAATCACGCTTACATCCAATGAAAAATCTATCCAAGAGGAAATTTTCTAAACGATGCCAATGATATGATGAGAGGCTCGGTTTTGAGAATAAAAATCACTTTTGGTTGCCTAATATAAAAATCGTAAGATCTCTTCGCTTACACCCAGTAATATCCAAACAATTACGCTACTTTCTTCTGGTAACCATTGTTATGTATCTCTATATGTTTGGTGACTCCTGATACACGATTTTCTCAGTTTTGTAATTTTTATCCATGACTGTACATTATATTGATCATCTATAACTGGATTTGGCATACGTGCAGAGGTTCTATTTTACGATATTAAAGAACACAAAATTGCACTGAATCTATAAATAGATGCTTACGTAGGTGTTGACACTTACTAATAATAATACATTATTCGTAAATATTTTTACGAGGTTCGGGCTTTCCCCATTGGTCAGGTCGGTCAGGTGGTATCATAAAAGAATGAAATTAATTCCCATTCGTTGGAAGAAATCGTCTGACTTATTCTACGATGTTGGATATTTGCGATTTGTCATGTAGTAGGACTTTTTGCCTGTATATAAGTCGCTCGGACTGCGCAGTTTTCTTATTATTATTTCTTGTGTTCTTGTTGTAACATCGGGTTTGCAGACGTATTTTATGTTGCATTTAAAAATTATTTGAGAGGAAACATTTGTTTGGATTATTCAGTGAAAATAGAAAGTGTTCATTGGATTATACTATTATCTGGAACTATTGTGAATTATTCAGAAGATTTCTTGATGTAGGCTTTGACTAAGTCACTATTCTTAGCGTACCAGTATGTTTCTGAATCTGAAATTTATATGGAACATTTCATTCTTTTGTCAGTAAACAGAACATTTTGGGATTATTTTCGTTTCAATTCATAATACTGTACGTTCCTCCTGAATTTTCATTTTATAACATTGAAAATTAAATTGTTTCTTACGTTTTATAAAACTTGTTGGTTTTGCTTCTTTCTGTTACTTAGGAGCATAGAATGACAACACTATTTTCAGACAATCGGCGACCTTATTATGGTCAAAAGCATCATGAGATAACCATCCTAGTTATAATATAATTAGCTACCGATGATTTAAATCCCATTTTATTTTCATAATATTTATACATAGTCAAAAGCAGCTACCTTGATGCTCGTTGCAAAAGCATAGCTGTCTCGTAATTACAGCTTTGAAGATATCGAGAAATTTATTTAAATTAGATAGGTTGCAATCATGATAAAATGAAAACCTTTTCCACAAAAGAATACTAGTTTCACTCAGAACCTTCGTGTTATATGCAAAAGAAGGAGTATTTTGATTACTGTCTCGGTCTGTAGTGTACATGCTAAGCTATGAATTTCGACGTACATTGCAGCAAGACTCTAACAAATGGATCCAATCAAGGATTGTTGTGAAAAAATTCATACTTTCGGCTTTATTGAACTTTACTCAACGTTCTAGAATGTCATAAGATGAAATTGATATCATTTACATGTCTTCCTTAGGAGGGCGATGACCGGCAATCATTCATATGTGTTACAACTCTATGGTTATAAACTACGAAACAGAAAAGACCGAAACTCAAGAAGTTTTGTAAAATTCAACAATAATAATTTTAAAAAAACTTACAATACTGCAAATTAAATCCCAAATAGTCCTAAAAGATTTAGCACAAGTCCAATGTATAAAGTTCCAACTGAATTCCAGTGGTATTTCAAAGAAGTTTCAATATTGAACGTGTTGATATACCTATAGTCTCGAATGTACTAACGTGCCTGACGCCTGTAGCGTGGCGATGTGCTAACTGTCTTTTGACGTATTACAATAACATAATCCCAAAATGTTCTTGACTGACATCACTTTAATTACAAATTAATGTTCCAGTCAAAGAATATTATAGATGAGTACTTCAAATTTCCAGTGAATAATAGCTTGAATAAATAATTCCACAAAAATTAAATAATGAACACAACAATAAGATTGGTTCTGCCTCAGATGTCAAGTACAATAATGAGTAATTTCCCAAGTAAACAACATTATATAGCAATACTAAGACACAAGCGTAGAACCAAGATGAGTGTCAAAAGTTCATTTATAGAATATTCTTAGTTGCCAGGAAGATAAAATCTGTTACTAGAATTATAATAAAGAACATACTAAGTATCAGGTACAGCAGGTTTATCCATGGTGAATGCCAGTGTCGTAGACCCAGACCCACGTAAACATATTTACCGCCAATGATAATGATCCTAATAATTAACCGACACACATAGGAAATATGAACTATGTATTATTTGTTTATTCATACATAAAAGGTACTGGCCAGGTACTCAATAAACTTGATGTTGGATAAGGTCGAGTCCTACATACAATTATACATATATAATCATGGAGAAAAACTAACAAATATCAATAAAAGAAACAAACATATGAATGGTGCGCATATTAAGTGATTTTCTTACAAATGGGCGGTAAATCTTGGAACACATTTTCCCTACTTCACCGACTTCATTTTTTTTTTCACCTTTAAGAGAACAACTATACACTTTAGCGATAATAAAATCCGAAGTTTACTATTTTATCAATTATTAAAAGAAAACGCTTATTTGACCATTTGCGTCATTGTACTTGCGGATGTCAAAGATGCCCCCAACCCGTAAAAATTAGCAAAATATTTTGAGAAAATGTATAAAAATTATGGAAAATGTTTGAAAACAATTACCAAAACATAATTGCACTGTTTCAGAGGCATATTAACGTAACTAAACGATAATGATAAGCTCACCTTATATTTGCACTGGTTTTGTCCGGGAAGATGTACCAACTAAGACACATAGTTCAAAATGCAATATTTGCTTTTTTGATGGGTAGATGTACCCATTTAAACAAAATATTTCAAAATGATATATTTGGTTAATATAAAACTTTAGTACAGAAACGTACTTTTTCTTCCCAAACCTTTACTAATTCCAATCATCTATTTTCATCTTCTAAAGGCGAGCAATGTTAATCTTAGGTGAGAATGAGATTGGACAAATTTTATCTGAGCCTCTTCCACTGGGCGTAACTGCTGGATAGGCAGCATACAACTAATTCATTTCACACAATTTAATGTTTGGCCAAACAACTTTCTGGTAAAACCGACAATTCATGTTTACATTGTATGAACGATCTATCCAAGAATAAAACTTTTGCAATAAAGAAAATGATATACGACTCGTGTTTGAGAAGTTTAATTTGTAGGTGCCCTCATTAAAAATAATGCCTGATGAGACACCCCCGTTTACACCCAGAAATACATGTTGCACGACAGCGATGAAATAATAACTGTTTAGACTGAAGCCTAATACCTGAGAAAAGTTAACCCATAAGCAAATTTCTTCTGATAATATTCGTTATATTTCATGATTATTATCAACCAATTAGTGACCTGCATTCTTTTCAAACAGAATGTTAAGCACCACTACACATAGGATGTTTCTGTAACTCATAACAAATCACTCGTCTAAGACCACGTAGCAACGGAATCCAACAGCATACACTTTTGAATCCTATATATTCTTTTAAGATTTTTTTTTTGTCCTCTTGATACGTAGACAATGTAAATGATCTTGCAAACTTAATAAAATCGTTCATGTCGTTTAGAAAGTTTTCATTTTTCTTTAGTATGATATATATATATATATATATATATATATATATATATATATATATATATATATATATTTTTATCCATGGTTGTAGGTTGTAGTTTAAGTTAATGGTCATTTGTAAACAAATGTTTATATGGCTAACATTTGTCCTTAGTTGTGGGCTGTACAGCAAGATAATATTTGTAAACATGTTGACATAATCTTTTGACCTTAGAAAGTTCTGGTGGCGAACTTATGACCCAAATCTTGGTCATCTTCGTGTGACATAGGTTTAATATAAGGTTATGATAAACAAAATTATCAGTTCACTCTCTTTGCATCAGTCTTTGGGAAGCTATGATCAGAGTTTTCAGTTTGTGTTCAGATATAATTTGATAGTAATCATTCATTTAAATTATTCACTGGAAATGGAAAGTGCTCATTATCATTTTGAACACTAATGTTGGAGTATTGCGAATTCATTCGAAGACATTCTAGATTACCTCTTTATAATACATCAGGACTATTGGTATATCATCACATTAAAAACTATTGGTACATCATACATTCAAGGCCTGGAATTAATTCCGAATATTCTATACTCTTGGCACCATGATATTACATTTAGGATTATTTGGGATTCGATTAACAATATTGTATGTTCCTCTAAAATTTTCACTTTGTTTCCTAGGTAGATAATTTATTTATTCAATTTTATATAACATGTTAGTTTTGCTTTCCTTCTGTTAGCTAGTTTATGATTATAGATTCGTAACACTTAAATAATTGAATGAAACATATTATGTGAGAGAAAAGCTTCCTGGCTATCATAAGTAGAAGCTGAAAAAAGCCACACACAAAAAAAAACCAAAAACAAAAACGGAATTCAACCTCCAGTTTTTAACGATAAATATAGGTTTAAGCGAAATATACATACCATAAATGTAGGTTACAGAGACACATACATTCTTTAAATATATGTTACAGAGATACATATATTCTATAAATAAAGGTTACAGAGATACACACATTCAATAAATATTGTTTACATAGATACATACATTACATAAATATAGATTCTGGAGATACACACATTATATAAGTAGATGTTAAAAAGATACATTCTATAAATACAGGTCACATGGATACATACATTATATAAATATGATTTTAGGTTAGAAGTTAAATTAATCAGGGAAAGACGACAATAGATTGGATTAGATTCACAAACCGTAAGTCCTTTTTCATATTTTTACCTTGTTTTCTAGGGAAATAAATTATTTTTGTTAAATTTTACAAAGCTTGTTGGCTTCACTCTTTTCTTTGTTACTTTGTACGAGCCTAGACACATAACAGAAGTCTGAGATGTACCGCTAATGTTGGTATTAGGAGTCTGAGATGTACCTCAAATATTGGCATTATAAGTCTGAGATGTACCTCTAATGTTGGCATTAGGAGTCTGAGATGTACCTCTAATGTTGACATTAGGAGTCTGAGATGTACCTCTAATGTTGGCATTAGGAGTCTGAGATGTACCTCTAATGTTGGCATTAGAAGTCTGAGATGTACCTCTAATGTTGGCATTAGGAGTCTGAGATGTACTTCTAAGGATGAAATCTTAGCAAACTGACTGACTTTCAGCAGCCGTTATTAATACACTATCTCTCGTGTACATATGTATTTTATGTAAACATGTGACGTATACTTACTATGCTTTTAGTTTAGAAATGACAATGTTCTTTACGTGAAAGTTGCAGTCAAACATTTAGCTTCCTTGAACGATAACTTCAATTTAATACGCTGGCAATCTTTTTCTTAATTTATTTTCAGTCAATTTAATTTATCGAATCTTTACTGTCATCGCCTTTGTCCCCTCGCACTAATCTTATTTTGCGAAAGGTCATTGCTCTATCATATTATTGGTAGGACTTTTGCCATGCTTTCTTTATCCATTGTGTTGCGGCAAGAATAACTACACATATAATACAGCTTCCAATTTATTTCTATGGTCAGAATTAAGAACGGAAAGTAAACAAATCAGGTTCATAAATCAGATCTGGAAAAGAGTTTCTCGACCCTTGGAATAACGCTATTTCAATTTATAATTATAATCATGAACAGACAATCATATATATCCTAGCAAAGGTTATATACTTAAATGTTACACTACCAAGTACTATTTGTCAGGGTTTCAGCGCTCAAACCTACAACAAGTTAGAAATTTATCAAACTGATATATATATATATATATATATATATATATATATATATATATATATATATATATATATATATATAACGTAGAAATTTATCAACCTGATTGCATAACATACATATAACGTAGAATTGTGTCAACCTGATAGCATAACATACACATAAGAACGTAGAAATTTATCAACCATATATATATATATATATATATATATATATATATATATATATATATATATATATATATATATATATATATATATATAAAGCAACGTAGAAATTGAGCAACCTGATTGAAACACATTATTATGCCATCTTGAACGAATCAGTGAAACGTTAAGTTTGGTTGGTTGAAAAAAAAAATTATTAGGTTGACTACGCTTTCAGTAATCTATAGCATAACATGTGTCGGCTGCATATTATATTGTAACGCAGTGCTTAATTTTGGTCACAAAATCCCGAGATGCGATGAAGATGACAAAGATGTATTACAGAAATTACCTGTCATTTATATTATGATTCATCTGTGTGATATCTATTGTGTCGCTTATAACTTGACCTTTATAAGGACTAATGAAAGACTTAAGTGTGATAGATGTAAACGGAAATCTTCATTCATTAAATTTGTTCCATGTAAACAATTTATTTTTTCAAAGATAATTGATGTTTTGTGTCTTTCATTCTACCTTCACGACAGGATGAGTGATATATTTTGCTGCTGATGTTTACTTACATTTCGCTCCTCCATAATATTCTTGAACGGTTTTATTTCTGTTTATTCCAGACTGTTGCCAGGCATACAATGCCTTAACCTTCTGTGATTCATAAACGTATCAACAAACCATACTGTGATGATGCATGCGAAGAAACCAATAGCAAGAGAAATGATATCCTTAAACACTTCTATTCCAATGCAACAGCTGAAAATCTGAATAAATTCCGTATATGCTCAGCTAAATCTCGTTGTAACAGTAAAGATTGCAAGAAACATATATGGGTATCTTGTCTCTTGGCTAAACTGTCTCTACTCTGTCAAAGCAACATGGAATATGGTACGAAAAATCATTTTCATATGAAAGCAGCTGTATCAAATATTGAATCAAATTCGATGAAGTGGTCAGGGCCGTACCAGAAATCTCCAATACAATCACCGAAACATTCTCGAAAAAATCCCCACAAGAGAATTATTCTAAAAAATCCGCGTATTTCGAAAGCTAAAAAGTTCTTCTACGTCTAATATCAATACACTAGTTACTATCAAACTTTGAAACACTTACCTGACTGATATCAATACACTAGTTACCATTTTAAATACAATTTGGGGATCCGATAGTTTACCGCAATCTTGGAGAGAAGTAACTGTAATAACGGTAGGTAAACCTGGAAAGGACCATTTCAACCCTTCCAACCGTCGTGCCATATCATTAACAATTTGTATTTGCATGACAATCGGACGAAAGAAAAGTAATGGACTCCTCTGCTATCTCGAACCTAGCACACAACTAAGAGGCGTTCGCTGTATTTAGTAGAGAAGCTTTCATTCAGAAAGGACACGTAGTTGCCGTCATTTTTGGCTTCAGAAGGCTTATGACACCACATGGAAGTACGGCACAATAAATTACCTATTCAACGTTGGTTCAAACTGCCTAATTTTATCTTCAGTTGTGTTAAAGATATACAAGAATGTTTGAGTTAAGGTGGGCAGCACCATTTCTGCAAGCTCAGAAGATGGGCGTACCCCAAGGAAGCGTATTGTCAGTAGCCCGATTCAACAAAAAATACTGAAATGCCTTTATCCGGGAAATGAATGCAAGTTTCGAATCAGCTATATATCCATAAGTTTTCATACTATTAAACGTAAACAATAGATTGGCTTAAATGCCTAGAAATGTGTAAATTTTTAAGACTCACTTCCTATCGTGAACTAACGTTTCTTCCACATATGCGATACCAAATGGATGAATGACAAAAAGCTCTGAATTTAATACGTATCGTGGTAAATACAGACTTAGAGGCAAATGACAATATCGTGGTCCGGATAAAAAGGTTATTAATAAAATTCAAGTCGGACAAATCAGCTTGCTAATCTTACCAGCAAATGCTTAATCTAATACATAATCAGCAACTAAGACTTTGGGCACATTTAGGACTTCAACGTTACAAAGACTGTATTTTCAGGCAAATGAACAATCACAGAAACCAAATTCATTGTATTCTTTTAATCCATCAAATCATTCAGAAACCAAATTGTATTACATTTTTCTTATCCATTACATCACCCAGAAACCACATTTCAGTGCATTTTTGTAATCCATCGAATCACACAGAAACCAGACTTCATTGTGTTTTCCATACGAATGCACCCTTATCTATAAGCAGTAAAAAAGAATGTTGCAAATGCTTTAAAATTATGTATTACCAAACCACCACATTGGTTATCAAAACCTCCGCAAATACTTTTAACACTTTGCGAATGCAAACATTCCTCAACACTCCCTCTTGTTTCTCAGAGTAAATATCGACAAAATCAAAGCCTCCTATCGTGGTCATAGGTACCTATGGACAGACGGTTCGAGAGATGGAGACTATGTTGTGTCTTCCGGTGCAACATCACCTGGCACCATCTGGAGCTAGTTAGTGGATGAAGCCTCCATTTTTAGCGCTTAAATTATAGCCATACTCAGATCTTTCCACTGCATGTGTTCCTCTGTCATTGCCTATTGCGTCTGTGTTCCTCTGTCATTGCTCACTGCATCTGTGCTCCTGTCATTGCTTATAGCGTCTGTTGTCCTCTGTCGGTGCTCATTGCATCTGTGTTCCTCTGTCAGTGCAAACTGCATCTGTGTTCCTCTGTCAGTGCCCACTGCATCTGTGTTC
The DNA here is from genome assembly GCA_016617855.1 of Megalonaias nervosa. Taxonomy (NCBI): domain Eukaryota; kingdom Metazoa; phylum Mollusca; class Bivalvia; order Unionida; family Unionidae; genus Megalonaias; species Megalonaias nervosa. The sequence goes on along the minus strand of JAECUM010093460.1, from coordinate 24,657 downwards.
CTCTGTCAGTGTCCACTGGCATGATATTTTCATTTGACATATAACTCGTTCCTTTCAATCATGCCATGATCATTTCTATACATCATTTGTGTACTTACCATTGTTAAGTATCATCTCTCAAGTGTGAAAGTCATTGAAGGATAAGAGTTTTTCTTACACTCCAGCATATTGCAGTTTGCTAGCATTACGAACTCAGTGAGGTTCACCTTCAGTCTGGACATATGTATAAAGAAACTGTTGCTATACATCGTTATTTTGAATATTGTCATGTTAATGTTGACAGACTTTTCGTCCACCATAAACTGGTAAGTAAAAAGAATTAAAAGTGCATGAAGGAGGACATTTATATCTTAGACTCAAGTACGTTATTAATGATTAAATACTGTAACCTGGCTGATGTCGTTTCTTGTATACATTTTAAGATATAAATAGATTTAACATTACTTTATTGCAAATGGTATTCCAGCTTATTTTTATACCTTTGAATCTAGTTACAATTTTCATCCTAAACTTAAGTCATAAAAGCAAACTTGGTTTTTAAGTAACCATTCTTAATAGGTCAGCTGGGCTTGTTTTACTTAATTATTTTCCTCCAAGCGTACGAAAGAAATATGGAACCCAATATTATGAGTAATGCACACATACACCAGACTATATTGCTTATTGCATACATATACCAGACAATACTGCTTACTGCACACATATACCTGACTATACTGCTTACTGCACACATATGCCAGACTATACTGCTTATTGCATACATATGCCAGACTATACTGCTTACTGCATACATATACCAGACTATACTGCTTACTGCATACATATACCAGACTATACTGCTTACTGGACACATATACCAGACTATACTGCTTACTGCACCCATACACCAGACTATACTGCTTACTACACACATATACCAGACTATACTGCTTACTGCATACATATGCCAGATTATACTGCTTACTGCATACATATACCAGACTATACTGCTTACTGGATACATATAACAAGACTACGCTGCTTACTGCATACATATGCCCGACTATACTGCTTTCTGCATACATATACCAGACTATACTGCTTACTGCACACATATGCCAGACTATATTTTCCATACACAAGTTAAATACAACTTCTCTTGCTCTCAGATTTCATTTTACATTATTATAATTCAAACAAATATCTCTGTCTGGATTCACCACTAGCCAGCAATTACTGGATTCACCACTAGCCAGCAATTACTGGATTCACCACTAGTCAGCAATTGCTCTTTTACAGCCAGTCAGAAAACAACTTTTGGAATAAACCATATTACATTACATAGAAGTCGTAAAGGTTCAACCTGTTGATATTAATTAATCTACTTAATTTCATACATTTCATAAATTGATTAATTTACAGAAACATTACTGAAAATAGTCCCCCTATTTCATTTGTATATGCAGCAAATGCTTCCAGATATACCTAATGAAAAGCAACGATTTGATGGATTGACATTATTATTATTATTATTATTATTATTATTATTATTATTATTATTATCATCATCATTTTGTAGAAGTTTTCTCAACTTTTTAATTATGACTCTTTAATGGTAACAAACAAAAGCAGCATATTTCAAATTGGAGAACCATTCCACTTTTAAACGTATGATACGAAATGACTGCTGTGTGTATTCTTTGTACTCCCCACAATTATACATAGGTTCAAAGAAGGTCTCTACAGATAACGACACACTGGACAAGACACTTAGATGATTTAATATTTTGCACCAAAATGCATAATGTTCATCTGATGGTTTCTTTGCTTTAGTTTGAATAAACACATTTGAGTCAGCTACCTGTCCATTTAGTAATAAAGTTATTTGTTCTTCTTTTTTAAGTTTCAAAACAATGGTTAATTGGGTAGATCTTGTTTTAATGAAAATCAAAACATCTTATGCAAATATTCATGGTGAGATATCTATCTTGTTTGGTACTGAAAGAGGGTGTAGACAGGGAGAACGCTTCTTTCCTTATATTTTCATCATATCTACATAGATTGTAGTCCATGATAAGACTAAAAAACAAAATTATTAAAGGAATGTAACTTATGTTGTCTATGAATGTGCTGATAATGCATCTCATGAGCTTCCTGGTTCAGAGAAATCTCTTAAGTCCGTTGTGGATCGTTTAATGTCAATATTTTAAATTGTCTGACCAGTTTACAAATATTGAAAGACAAAAACAGTTTGTATTGGAAGGAAAATATGATATAATATGAAATATTGTCTAGAATATGAACTTAATAGGGGCTGTATTCCTAATTATCCATCTTACATTCCGGAAATTAAGAACCTTATAATTAAGTGGAACAAAAGTTTTCAATTCCATTTGGAAAGTTACTAGTGATGAAAAAGATTAATAATCAACGAAATAAATAATCATTTATTACCATCACCATGTACATTTACGCATCTTCTTGGCAAACTTAATACGTTGTTTTAAAATTTTTGTAAGATAACGGTCAAATGACAAATTTGTATTATATCTGTCAAATGAGAGATTTGTATGATAACGGTCAAATGACAAACTTGTTTGATATCGGTCAAACGACAAATTTGTATGATATCGGTCAAATGAGAAATGAAAAATATTAACGCGAAGGATCATCATCAGTGTGGAGATTTAAATATGACTAACTCTTTATTTTGCTGGGGCTTTGAAATTTGCATGGCTTGGAAGAATGTTATCGGAATAGCATAAATGGAAATGTTTGCTACAATTGTCAGTGTCAAATATTGAAAATTTCGCTTCACTTAGGATAGACTTTATTAAGATTTGTATCTTTGACACTGAGGTTAATCTCCGCATTTTTAGAGCTAACTAGGTATTTTACAATGGTCACAACTGACAGGGGCGAATCTGGGGCTATCCTGGAAGAGGGCCGGGGCGGACGTACACAAATATGTAGGCAGGAGGTCGCTGGTATGCAAACCCTTGTGAGGGCGCAGGTCGCACATACCCTGGAAGCTCGTACATCTTTAGCGTTTCCATGGGATAATTTTAACCATCTAACTGTAACGAAAACTTCGTCTAGGAAACGTTGCATTATTTCGAGCTAAGGATCAGCCATCGACTAAACTTAATGAAGAAACATAAATACGATACAATCTGTACAATACAATAGATGGAAAAACTGTCTGTTGCAAAACATGGTATCAAAAAGGCGTTAGATATGTGAATGATTTTGTTCCCAAGGACATCTTCCGGATAATTCTTGTGTAGTTTGAAGCAGCTTCTCTACCAACATGAATTTCATAGATTTTCATTTTATCATTCTTATAAAAATAAATTCAGTATCAAGTATGACTCTGAAAGAACAAAGTTTAGTAAATATTATTGTCTATACTATTGTAAAAATATAGGAGAGAGGCAGATTTTAAAAAAACCTAGAAGAAATAAAATATAAACTTCTAGTAGAAAATGGAATTTCTCGGAAGCAATGAAATACCAACTTCAAAGCAGGACACGAAATTTGTTGGAAGCCATGAAATACCAATTTCTAGTAGAAAATGTAATTTATTCGAAGCAATAAGAGACCAATTTCTGATAGGAAATGGAATGTCGAGTTTGGTGATTTAGAATATAAAGACATGCAGAAATTCTCCCTGCTACCATATAAAACAAAAACAAAAAAAAAAAACATAGATTGTTGGAGCTTACTATGTTGCATTGAATAATGGATATGCATGTTGCTAATCCGCTATGTCCTTAAACGAAGAAACATGAAAGAGCAAAAGCCAACAAGTTTTGTAAAATTCAACAAATAATTTATTGCTCTAGAATACACACTGAAATTAAAAAAGAGCTTACACTATTGTGAAATAAATCCCAAACAGTTCTATCACAAGTCCAAATGTATAAGATTCCAACTGAATTTCAGTGGTATTCCAAATAAATTCGATACTGAATGTGTTGATGTGCCTGTAGTCTCGAATATGATAATGTGCCTGTGGTCTGGATTGTGGTGATGTTTTAACAGTCTGTGATGTATCACAATAATATTCCCCAGAATGTCCTTGACTGAATTCGCTATAAATTAAAATTAATGTGTTATTCTAATAATTTAAATAAATCAATCCACCCAATGAATGATTCTGCTTCAGATGTTAAGGCAAGACTGATTAATTTTTCAAGTAAACAACATTAAATAAATAGTTAAGAAACAAGAATAGAGCCAGAACGTAGGTAAGTCTCCTTTGGTTTCAATGTGGTTAAGTCTCCTTTGGTTTTAATGTAGGTAAGTCTCCTTTGGTTTCAATGTAGTCAACAAGTTTAGGAATTTCCAAGTGAAAATCTGATGTCCTAGACCCAGGCTCAACTAAATAAGTTCACTTCCATTAATAATGATCTGAATATTAAATCTGTGATCTTAGAGAAATATTGGCTATGTATTATGTTGTTTACAAAATAAATGTTTCTGTTCAGGTACACCATGACCTTGATTTTGGACAAAGTTAAGTACACAATACAGATGTACATAATATATAATCATTAAGAAAAGCCAACAAATAATACAAATTAAATATACATAACAATATATTTCTTTAAAAGAATTCACTTTAGTCCCATCAAATGGGAAGAACCGAACCATCAACATGGGTTTGATTTACACTGTAGCAGTTTCTCAAAGGTGATGAATAAAACCTTCAACGTGGGTTTTATTTACACTGTAGCAGTGCTCCAGGGGTGAAGAAGAATCGAACGATCTGCACGTTTGTTCTCTATGCACTCTAGCAGTATCCCATAAAGTGTAGAAGGCAAAGCGGAGTAACTAATATACAACCTAGTTGTGTTTGCATGTAAATAAAGTTTCAAATAATAATGAAAGAAAAAATCCGTATCCGCACACGCACGCACGCACGCACGCACGCACGCACGCACGCACACACACACACACACACACACACACACACACACACACACACACACACACACACACTCACGTGAGCGCCCAGGGGTGCCATCAGAGAGATAGCTCGATTCTCATTAGGAGCTGCCTTAAAGCTCTATACAGTGAATTTTCAAATCTACCCAACAAAACTCTCATAAACAATAAAAGAAATGGACTGCATAATATAATAATCGCAGATCAGTTTCCATCTCTTTAACAAATTCCACCTTACTACAAAAATACACAGTTAATGTAGAATCGACTTAAAACTGCAAATATTTTTGAAATTGATCAAAGAATAATCCAATTATTAAAGCATCTTTTCGATTCACCGCGCACTGAAGCATTAAAGACCATGCCAATGATTCATGGAACGCCTCCATAAAAATCAGAATGAGAACTGATTTCAGTTTGCAAAGACCAAAAGGCTTTTAACTCCATCTGCAAAAGTGCATATATCCATTTTAAGAACAAAAAATAAAGAAATAAACGAAAATTGTAGGCACTAAAATTAAGCAGGGATAACAAAGCGACAGATATGAAGCATTTATTAATGTATTATTAGTTTTCTTTTCATTTGAATTTGTACCTAATCTGCAGACGTTTATTTCCTTATTACACGCCAATATGAGAGAGAGAGAGAGAGAGAGAGAGAGAGAGAGAGAGAGAGAGAGAGGGAAAGAGAGAGAGAGAGAACGCAACATTGTGGTGATTACGTTGAACGAAGTATTAAACTTGGCGATCGTCAGGTCAATATATGTGACAATCAACCTGATGCCTCTTTTTCACTGAGTAAATAGTTCGTTCACCAATTGCAAATATCAGTAAATATGAGCAGGGCCGACAAGGGGGATGGGGAGGGGACAACCTGGGATAGGGGCCCAGGACCGTAAGGGGGCCCTGGCCGAACAACACTTTTTAATTTTATAAAAAAACTATTTTGTTTGAACAAGAACAAGGAAAGGCCCGGGTGTTTCTTACCCCAGGGCCGGTGATCGCTCTCTACGGCCATGAATACGGGTTGTCAGTAACTTGTAAATGAATGCATGTCACAGACTATTTGTACAAACACGCAGTAAATACTTTACATACGTCGCACACATCTAAGGAAAAACAAAATGCACTCAATTTCGCTTCACAAAAATAGAAATCATTATCAGACCATAATCGTGATGGTAAAACAGATTACCACTTTAATGACACTACCTTGAGCAACCAGGTAATTCAAATAACTCTGTTATTAAAAGACGTAGCACATATACTTATGAATATTTTTCTATCTTCTGTTTCTTCGTTCCTACTACTTAAAACTTGACATAGCCAATCACCACACTTGCTCAACACCAATTATGAATATATATCAGTTCTTCAAAGATTCAGGTAGGGTGGCTCTATGCATGTGTTTTTGTTTCATACATGAAAACGTTTGTCTTTAAAGACGGATATAATAAAAAGTTCACACCACAAAAAAAGCAACAATCCGTCGCTGTTAGTCAGCCAAACTGACTCAGAAAGCGAGTCAATAAACATAAATATCAATCAATCTTTCGTTACAGTAGGTATTAAAAATGAATCATGCAACTGCCTAGTCAGCGGTTACTACATTATTTACAATCCAAAATACGAATACAATGTGAACTTCTATTCCAATGCGTCAGTATGTCAAACAAGAGCACTTACATTTGTCAACAAATTTCTTTCCCACTATATTTTATTTTGTGTATAATTCGTGTATTGATTTCAGGGAATGTTATATCCGGATTATACCACGTTGATCCTGAAGGTCTGACCGTATACAAAAATACATTGATTGCCGTTTTTAAAATTATTCTAAGTTAAAACCGTAGATGACTGCAACTTGCTTGATGTGTGAAACAAGTTTTCGTTTGAAGAACTTAAATGACTTCAGAGAACTGTTAAGGATATGAATATTTACCGACAGACATACAGATGGACGTAGCGACAATTTTTTAAGTGGCGTTAAACAAATCATGTTGTTCCAGCCCTGCTTTAAAAACTATGCATTGGTAAATTGCACATGTGATAGTACATGTATTTACACTAATCAATGATTAATCAATGTCAAATAGTAAAAGTAAATATGTTGGGGCTGACGATTTCCAAATAGCAAAAAGGTGCAGATATGTACAAAATTAATCGAAATATGATATTGCTAAATAACACACACACACACACACACACACAGAGAAAGCCAACCGGAATTTAGTAATACCTAATCCTTCAAAGGAACATGTGGGCATTGCTGCAATGCACAGACAAACGAGAGAGGCCTGAGGCTCCTGGAATTCGCTAGTTACAACAACCTTATACTGGCAAACACTTTCGGCCAACACAAAGTATCCAGAAGATGGACATGGCACAGTCCAAGCGGAGACCATTACAGTCAGATCGACTACATCATGGTAAAGAGGCGCATACAGTCAAGTGTAAACATCGCCAAGACTCGAAGCTTTCCCGGATTGGACATTGGAAGTGACCATGATCTGGTGATGATGACCTTCAGGCTACATCTAAAGAAGGTCAAGAAAGACAACCAAACAAGAATAAAGTTCGATCTCGAGAAACTGAAGGATCTAGAAGTAGCAGAAGCCTTCCAAGCAAAGATTGGTGGGAAATTTGCACCGCTCACCATCCTCGACGCTGACGACACAGACATGGACACGTTGATCACCACCTTTAATACAGCAACGACCGAAACAGCCAGCGAGATCCTTGGTAGACATCGCCCAGTCAAGAAGCCCTGGGTCACAGCTGAGGTCCTGAACCTGTGTGACAAGAGGAGGGAGCTGAAGAAGAAGAAGAATGATACAGAAGGGGCACAGCAGTATAAGGCAGTCAACCGGGAAGTCAAGAAAAGCATGAAAAAAGCAAAAGAGAACTGGATAGAAGAACATTCCAAAGACATTGAGGGAAACTTGAAAAGGAACAACAGCAAAAAAGCGTACCAGCTAGTCAAAGATCTAACAAGCACAAAACAACGGCGAGTTACCTCCGTACAGGACAAAGCTGGAAACTGCCTCACAGAAGAAAAAGATATTCTGAAAAGATGGACAGAGTATTGCGCAGAACTTTACAACCACCAACGCATAATAGATCCAGAAGTACTGAACGTCCCTCCAGCAACTAACAACGACAACCACCCTATCCTACGGGATGAAGTAGAAATAGCAGTGAGATCGTTGAAAAGAGGAAGTCGGCAGGAGTGGACAACATCCCAGCAGAACTGGTCCAAGCAGGGAGAGAAGCAATGATTAACGCCCTCACAAACATATGCAACAAGATCTGGCTAACAGAAGAATGGCCATCGCCATGGACACAATCACTGATTATCACCCTCCACAAGAAAGGCAATGTACAACAGTATCAAAACCACCGTACAATCAGTCTCATAAGCCATCCAAGCAAAGTCATGTCATGTTGAGGATACTGCTAAACAGACTAAAGCCACAGGCTGAAAAGATCATTGCCGAGGAGCAGGCAGGTTTCAGAGCAGGGCGCAGCACAACAGAGCAGATCTTCAACCTCAGGATATTGTGTGAGAAGTATCTCCAACACCAGCACGATCTGTACCACGTCTTCGTGGATTTCAAGAAGGCATTTGACAGGGTATGGCATGCAGCCTTGTGGGCGACCATGAGACTGTACAACATCAATGCCAACCTCATCACAGTAATAGATCACCTGTATGACAAGGCCACCAGTGCAGTATACCTCAACGGCAGCATAGGGGACTGGTTCAGAACGACAGTCGGAGTCAGACAAGGCTGTCTGCTCTCTCCCACACTATTCAACATCTTTCTGGAGAGAATCATGGCTGACGCGCTTGAAAAGCATGAAGGGCCAGTCAGCATCGGAGGCAGAACAGTCACCAACTTACGTTTTGCCGACGACATTGATGGACTAGCAGGAAATGAACAATAAATAGTTAGCTTAGTAGACAGCCTCGACAAAACCTCGGCAGCCTACGGCATGGAAATCAGTGCAGAGAAGACCAAACTGATGACCAACAACACCAAGGGCATCAGTACTGGCATCAGGGTCCAAGGTACGAAGCTAGAAACAGTCCACAGCTTCAAGTATTTGGGGGGAATTGTAACAGATGAAGGATCAAAGCCTGAATTACTCTCCAGGATTGCGCAGACAACAGCAGCGCTGACAAAACTGAAGCCCATCTGGAACGACAAGAACATTTCACTCAGTTCAAAGGTCAGACTGATGCACTCGCTGGTTATCTCCATATTTCTCTACGCTTGTGAATCATGGACCATAACAGCTGACTTAGAGAAAAGGATACAAGCCACAGAGATGAGATGCTTCCGAAAGATCCTTGGCGTCTCATACAAAGACCGTGTCACCAATGAAGAAATACGGCAAAGGATCAGACAAGCCATTGGGCCTCACGAAGATCTGAGCACAGTGAAAAAACGTAAACTGCAGTGGTATGGGCATGTCTCACGATCATCAGGACTTGCCAAGATAATCCTGCAAGGCGCTGTACAAGGAAGAAGAAAGAGAGGCAGGCAGAGAAAGAGGTGGGAAGACAACATTCGAGAGTGGACGGGCTTGACATTGAGCGACTCAATGAGAAAGATGGAAACTCGAGAGGAGTGGAGGAAGCTGATTGTTCGGTCTTGTGTGGTGCCCCAACGGTCTACCAGACTACGGGACTGATGATGATGATGATGATGAATCCTTCAATCACACACATAATCTCATGTAAATCCTTTCTTCTCAAAGAATGTTGAGTACAGAACAAAATAAAACATTATCGACAAAAGATCATATTGTGGTCATGACATATATGACAAATGAGTCAAGAACAATCATAGTTTTGTTACATAAGGCATTAGCGTGATGTAATGAGTCAAATGAGTCAATCATTGTTTTGTTATTTAAGGCGTTAGCGTGATGTAATGAGTCAAATGAGTCAGTCATAGTTTTCTTATATAAGGCGTTAGCGTGATGTAATGAGACAAATGAGTCATAGTTTTCTTATATAAGGCGTTAGCATGATGTAATGAGTCAAATGAGTCAATCATAGTATTGTTATATAAGGCGTTATCGTGATGTAATGAGTCAGATGAGCCAATCATAGTTTTGTTATATAAGGCGTGATGTAATCTAACTAAAAATATAGACAAGATTGACAAACAGAGTGAAAGTTTAATCACTGGCAACTGCTCTGCAATTCTTGTGTTTCTTGACACATAAGGTGATCTCTTCACAATACTGCAAACAATGAGGATTGCATCGTTTTCATTGATATTAAAATCGTACTTCAAAATTAGAGCCCCTGGTGACCAAATGGTATAAGACGCTCCCCATTTCAGCCCAGTCACACATCTCCCCTCTGTCCCCGTGGGTTCGAGTCTCGGTTCGACCAACGTGCGATATATGAGAAAGCTTGCCAGCAGCTTCCAGTGGGTAGTTGGTTCTTAAAGTGGGTAGTTGGTTCTTCCTGGATTGCTCTTATCCAAAATATTCTGGCTGCCATGTATGTTTTGCTGAATAAGTGTGTTACATCCAACAAAACCAAACTAAACAAACTGCTTCAGAACGTCCATCTGTCACTGAGGTCATGTTTTAATTCTTAAATAAATTACACAATTTTTCAATTTTTGTGTTCGAGTTCACACATTACATCTCGACCTCGTTCATAATTTTCGAAACATCTCTCGGTTTCCTAGAATGTTTATTAGCTTATTCTTTGTAATATTGTTGCGAATATTGGTAAAGCTTTATACATTGTTCATAGTTTTCTTTTAAAATCTACGTTTGTCTGTTTTGTTATTTATTCATTCTGCTTTATTTGGTCATATGTAACTCACTTTCTTCGTCTTATTATAATTCATTCATAAATCGAGGTCAATTAACCTAAGATACGATAACAATGTCAAATGTTTCGCTAGCTGGTGTTCTTAAAGGGAATGATAAAACGACAGAAGATATTGATATTCGTCGCCTATATCTTACGACTGACAGAGTGTACAGTATCTTTCGTTAAAGAAAACATTAGCCCATCTACCAGTTTCAAAAGGAAAGCAATGATTTATGTTCTAAACCTCATTAGGGGTTTTGGATATTTTTTTTATTTTTTTTGGTAATGAGAAATAGATTTTGCTAAATCTAAACTCAGTACTGCCAATAAAAGTTTGGCCACTCACATGTGCAGGCCACGTGACTGTACTATCAAGCAAAATCACCGTTATTTAAATCAGTTACCGACCACGTCGCCTGGTCTTCAATGACCTGCAAAACCCGCCCGGACACAGTTAAACCTCGCTCTATACGCTCCCTAGGTATAATGTACACATGTCCGTTTTATAAGGACGGCCGGTTAATGTTACTGATGGGGAGTGGACTAGGTCACACTCGAATGTCAAACCGACAGGTCGACCTCTATCTTCATGTTTATAAATATAAATAATGCAAACATATCAAGGAATGGACAGAAACAAAACCTTGCTGTAGTAGCCTAAATTTTGTTTTTCACCCAAGTCCCGGTATTATATTTCGAATGCCAATAATAAAAGATTTAACTTATATATGGATGCTTCACTTGAAATCGGAAATATTGGTTCACGTCATTATATGTATTGAACGCCTGTCAAAGCGCTTTCACTATGTTAGCATTCTTATTAAAACACTGACCTGGATATTTTGAAGTCTTTGTCATTTTCCTTATATAGCATTCATCCTTCAGTAATTCGCTATTGATGTGACTTCAAAATTATGGTTTTTCTTCAGTTTCATTGATGTTTTCTATGCAGGTTATGCATCCACACGATACATTAAAAACCGGAAAGATTACATCTCGCTGAGGGTTATGTCTTGGCAGATGTTACAGTATGACTTTAAACTGACGAGAAGACTTGAAAATGTCGTAAATTAAATCTATCTCGGTCGTGAGAGTCTTAGAAAAGACAGTAATGCTGACTCCATGGCACACTAAAACAAGGTACAAGTATTACGGTGGAAATAAACAATGTTAGAACATTGCCTGCGACGTGAAACGGAATAACATAGTTTAGCACACAGATATATGTGTCTACTCTTATTACACGGTTGCAGTGGGTCTAGAGGTATTATGATATTAGAAAATATAGTCATCTAATAAAACAATAAAGTTAGTTATACTTAACATCACAATTCAAAGATCACGCACTTACATTTAGCAATGTATACAATGTAATAATCCTTT
>JAECUM010093460.1:0-7500 GCA_016617855.1 Megalonaias nervosa | reverse complement strand
CCGTGGTACGTATCGCGGTACGTTCAGAAATACCGCGAAACAAATATTTTTGTAGTACCCAGCTCTAGTCGACACCTACACATAGGAACAAAACTGATTGTTCGGTTTAACCATATTCAACACAAGAACGTCAATACCGATACCTGGGCAAAATTTTTTTCGTATTAACCTCATTAAACACGAGAAGGTCAATATTTTCCGTATATAAACCAAGTTATCAAGTCAAGTAATTGCAGAAATCCGATAGAAAGAACTTGACGACATTTGATAATGATATGGTAAGATAGTGAATGGACCATAAGGCTCATCATGTCCTATTGTAAAGCTCAATACCTATAACCTGTATGTATGACAATTCTGTAGAATAATTATAAGGGCTTATTTTCTACAATCTGCCCCTTTGACCATTCAGCAAAATATTTATGACGGCTTAGTTTTCTACAACTGTCAGTTTGACCATTCCATAGAATAATTATAAGGGCTTAGTTTTCTACAACCTGTCCGTTTGGCCATTCCGCAAAATATTTATAAGGGCCTAGTTTTCTACAACCTGTCCGTTTGATCATTCCGCAAAATATTTATAAGGGCTTAGTTTTCTCGTTACACTGATAAGAACGCATCTTCCTTGCATGATCTGGATACATTAATATTTTACCCATTCATCATGCACAATGCATGCAGCGTCTGGATTAATTATTGTTTTACCCATTCATCATGCACAACAGATATGTGATGCGATGAATTATATGTTGCTTTCGCATTCACCATACTTGCATTGTGTGGATGAATTATCTTATGCCTATCCATCAAAATATATGCGTGACACAGTAGATGCGAGACACAATATATGCGTGGTCTGGACGAATTATGTCGTGCCTATCCATCATGCACAGTGCATGCATACCACTATGTCGTTTTCTGTCGTGTACAAGTCCATAATATTTCTGGTATAGTAGACTAGTGCATAATATTCCTTATCTAGTAGACTAGTCCCTAATATTCCTTTTAAATGACAGATCAAACAGACACATATGGTGCCACATACTCTTCTTAATTTTATTCACAATCATCTTTCATCCCTAATCGAAACGTCGGTTAGAAAAAGTATGAGAAATAATTAATTGCCTTTTATGAACTGTCCTTAAGCCGTCGTTGTTGTGACGTCATAAAATCTAAATGACTAAACGACGTATTCCCTATCTAGCAGACTAGTCCCTGATATTCCTTATCTAGTAGACAAGTCCCTAACATTCCTTATCCAGTACATAGTCCCTAATATTCTTTCTCTAGTAGACTAGTCCCTAATATTCCTTATCTAGTGGACTAGTCCATAATATTCCTTATCTAGTAGATTAGTCCATAATATTCCTTATCCAGTGGACTAGTCCATAATATTCCTTATCTAGTTGATTAGTTCATAATATTCCTTATCTAGTGGACTAGTCCATAATATTCCTTATCTAGTAGACTAGTCCATAATATTCCTTATCTAGTGGACTAGTCCATAATATTCCTTATCTAGCAGACTAGTCCCTAATATTCCTTTTAAATGACAGATCAAACAGACACATATGGTGCCACATACTCTTCTTAATTTTATTCAACTTTCATCCCTAATCGAAACGTCGGTTAGAAAAAGTATGGGAAATAATAAAATGCCTTTTATGAACTGTCCTTAAGACGTCGTTGTTATGACGTCATAAAATCTAAATGACTAAACGACGTATTGTCAGTAATGTCAACGTAAGCAATAGTTTCAGGTTAGTGAAACCGAATGAGTTTCTTTACAAATTATTTTCACTACAAAGTAGCAGGAATAACATTATAAATTTAAGGTGGATGGAATCGTTACGATTACTGTTGATTCTCATTCGACACGCACCGGTAAGAAAATAATGTTTCGAATGCCCCATCATTTTCCTATGACAAAAATAAAATGAACACTTTACATTAAGAAATATACACTGCTTACAGTGCCTATACGCCATTCCTTTTGGCGCGGTTGAGGCGTGTTTTTAGTATGCAGTCATTGAAACATTTATACAACATTTGATGTAAGGAAACTGTCCTACAGAATGTACACAAAATGGGTTGTGATGGGTTTGGACTATTTACCCACCTAAGTTCATATCTACTAACAAGGAACCAATACAGTTCGGGCAACAAACCAAAGACCCGACTGCGATTTGCGCACGAGCCTAAACCCATCTTTACAAAGAACTTGTTGCACGGTAATTGGAAATGCACCGTAATGCACTGTATATATTTATCTATAATATATCATTTAATCTATCTGATCGAGAAATAAAATACAACCTAAAATTTTCACATCGTGATCGATAAATAAAATACAACCTACCATTTTCACATCGTGATCGATAAATAAATTACAATCTACTACTTTCACATCGATGTCGATAAATAAATTACAACCTACCATTTCCACATCGTGATCGATAAATAAATTACATCCTACAATTTTCACATCGATGTCGATAAATAAAATACAATCTACCATTTTCACATCGTGGTCGATAAATAAATTACAACCTACCATTATCACATCGTGATCGATAAATAAATTACATCCTACCATGTCGATAAATAAAATGCAACCTACCATTTCCATATCGTAATCGATAAATAAAATACAACCCTACCATTTTCTCATCGTAAATAAAAATTACAACCTATCATTTTCACATCGTTATCGATAGTTTAAACACGATGTACTGTTATGACTCTATGGTCTTAAACTAAGTGATATAAAAGAACTAAAACCAACAAATTTTGAAAAATTCACCAAATAATGTATTTCCCTAGAATTCATAGTGAAAATATAAAAATAACTTTAAGTAATGTGAATTAAATCCAAAATTAGTCCTAAAAGTCCTATAACAAGTACAAATATATGAAGTTATAATTGAATTCCAGTAGTATTCCATATAAATTCTCATACTGAACGTGTTTATTTGCCTGTAGTCTCGAATGTGCCAATGTGCCGATAGTCTGGAGTGCATGATGTACTAAGAGTCTTTTGATATAGCACAATAATATAATTTAAAATGTCCTTGTCTGAATTCACTATAATTCCAACTTAATGTTTCTGTCCAAAAATAATACTGGACAGTTTGTAATTCCAATGAACAATAATCTTAATGAGTAAATCCACCCAAATGAAAAACTGAATACAACAATAACTATTGATTCTGCTTAGAATGTTAAGGAAAGAATGAGTAATTTGTCACGTAAACAACATTATATAAAAGCTAAGATACGACAAACCGGGCTAAGATGTAGGTCAGTCTCCTCTATGAAACATTCATATTTGTCAACAAGTTTAGGAATTTCCAGGTGAAAAACTTAATGTCCATGACTCAGATTCAATTAAGCATGATTACCATTGATAATGATCTGAATGTTTAATCATTAGTCTTAGAGAAATATTAGGTATGTATTATGTTGTTTACAAAATAAATGTCACTCGTCATGTACACTATTACATTGATTTAGGACAGGGTCACGTACCAAATACATATATACATAATATATAATCATGGAGAAAAAGCCAATAAACAATCCAAATTAAATCTCCATAACACTAACATTTTTACATCGTTATCAATGTTCTAAAAGCAACATATCCGCTTGATGTACATTTATTTGAAGTCATTGGGTATAATGACAGGTTTCTACCTGATAAGACCGAATTCCTGAAGACCGTCAACATAATCAGGGAAAAATTGTGTCCCACATGAAAAACACTTCAACATTATTATAATCAATATATCTACACGTTTGTGATTAAAAAAGAGCACGTTACATTTACCTTTGTTATACCATGTTTCATATCTTATCACACAGAGCTAACCGATTTATTAAACACTTCAATAGCAAATGCCTATAACAGCGAGAATGATTGTTCTCGCCACATCACATTCAAGTCTGAAGCATCGAATAAAACAAAAAAGAACAATTCGCTTTTCAAAAGCTTTATCAGTCAAACATCAGAATCACCAAGTCAATATGCTGACAACAGTAATTAAATGAAACTCCTGGAATGTGATGTGATGTGTTTGGGGGAGGAAATTAAGGCTATGTCTTGGATGGGGTGTTTGGGGGAGGAAATCGATACTATGTCTTGGATGGGATGTTTGGAGAGAAAATCAAATGGCATATCTTGGATGAGGTGTTTGGGGGAGGAAATTAATGGTATGCCTTGGATGGGGTGTTTGGGGGAGGAAATCAATGCTATGTCTTGGATGAGGTGTTTGGGGGAGGAAATCAATGCTATGTCTTGGATGAGGTGTTTGGGGAGGAAATCAATGGCATGTCATGGATGAGGTGTT
This sequence comes from Megalonaias nervosa, assembly GCA_016617855.1. NCBI lineage: Eukaryota > Metazoa > Mollusca > Bivalvia > Unionida > Unionidae > Megalonaias > Megalonaias nervosa. The sequence goes on along the minus strand of JAECUM010093460.1, from coordinate 3,151 downwards.
TGGGGAGGAAACCAATGGTATATCTTGGATGGGGTGTTTAGGTGAGGGAATCAATGGTTTGTCTTGACTGAGGTGTTTGGGGGAGGAAATCAATGGCATTTCCATAAATTGTAAAAGCTCATTGATGCATATAGTGTACAATGTGTCATCATAATTATTTTTAAAGTGCCTTCAGAACTAAACTATTTAATTTATATATGATGTAATGGGCAGGAAATCTAGCCTCAAACATTTTTTTAAAATTAAAAACAGTTACAAAAATAAGGTCATTCATCGTAAAGCTTTCGGTGGTAAAGCAGAGTTAGGGGTCGTCCTAATACTGTTGTCTCTACCTCATAGACGGGGTTACGACGTCGTAGCTAGGTGGGTGGGTGTTGTCAACATTGACGGACAATAATAATTCATGCATTAATACCTACTGTTATTCAATACCAAATGATGATTGGTATCATTCTCGGTCAGTTCAGATATTCCCATATACATTGATCATGGATCCTCCATCTAGCTCCTTAACTTCAAATTTTGACCATTGAGAAATAAATTCGTTGTATGCACACTTGACTAACACTCAGGGTTACATAGACTTTAGTTGCACTTTTCAATTTAGGTGAAGTTTTGTTGCTGTCGGTAGCAGAATGCGGTTGCCACTGCAAGCGCGCGCTCGCAGAATTATTTCCCTGCGGTTGCTACCCAGCGAACGGCAGAATCTTCCCTGCCAAGCACAGAATTTCCCTGCAAAGCGCAGAATTCTGCAGAATTCCGCGGGAGGTATAAAAGGCTTGTCAGCATCTCTACTAGGACCTGTTCGGGTTTCCGAGGGTCACGTTAAGAGCTCCTTACGTTTAAATTGAGCCTGGGAAATTCATTTTCTACTTTTACTACGAATACCATATAAGGAGGTGTGCAAAGAAAAGGTAACTCTTTTGTTTATTATTTCCCGCGATTCAGAATTCATAGTTATTTCACAACATCTACACAAATAAACGTAAAGAAAATAATGTTTCTTTTATAGTGAATTTTGGATAGCTATAAAACCAAGTTGTGAAATCTACATCTGTGTACTAAACTTTTATGGACATTTTATTCATTCATTGTTATGTTTTAAATCAGCAACCTCAGCATAAATATCTGCCTATCAGTAAATAGTATTCAGACGGTATTTCATGATCCTGTGAGGTCAAGTCAAGTGTTTCTTGTGGACCTTGTTCAAATAATGATGTTTATTACACTTCAATAGAAACAGGATTAATAATAATAATAATAATAAGAAGAAGAAGAAGAAGAAGAAGAAGAAGAAGTGCATCTTTGAATACAGAGCAAATGAGTGTTTCTCAAAGCTCTTTCCAGTAGCTATTTGTTATATTGTAAAGCTGTTGAGTGTTTCTCAAGGCTTTGTGCATATGCTGATAGTTAGTTTGTTACAGCCATTGAGTGTTTCTCAAGGCTCTGTTTGAAAATTACTCCATATGAATTTAATGAAAAGTTAGCCAATGTTTCAAAGTCTATAAGTAAACAATAATTCTAAAATAACATCTGAACACTACACTTTGACATTGATAAATGTTAATATCAACTTCTATCCTAAAAACTGTTACTTAAATTGCTTATGTTTGTCCATCTGCACACTACCACTGTGATATAGGCTCCATGAGTTATTATATTTGAGTCTTAAAATTTTAATACCATACAAGTCTGTAATTTAATAAACCACCTGAAGCTTAAATCTGAGTCCGCATTTCATCACTAGTCCCATTCTTATTGTAAGGATTCCCCCACTTCATTGGAGACTCAGAGACCTCTTGGAGTTAAGGTCTAAGTTTAACTGGGTCTTTACTCTAATGAGAGTTTATCAGCCACAGGAGCACAGTGAGTCATTGAGTGGTCACCAGAAGTTTAACGGCCAACGCTACCCCGTAACAACTTTTGGTGGCAGCGGTGGGATCTACTTAATTTGAAGAGTGGATCCAGAGATTCGAACCCAAGCCCAGAACAAGCACAACACAGTGAAAAGACTTTTCAGTGGAAATAATTTTGCTGTTTGAAAGTATGTTTGCATCAGATCTGCACAGAACATAACCAAGTCCTGAGTTACCTGACAGAAAATGGGTAAGAAGAGAACCTAAGTCCAAGGATTTGACCATGTTTTAGTGGACAAGGGCCAGATTCAGGATGATGGAATGTCATCTGAGTTGGAAATGAATGCTGGTGCCAGATGCCCAGTGGTGGAACTGTCAGAGAGTAGCAAAATTGGAGCTGGCAAGGACTTTAGTTTGGAAGACAGGTCACCCAGAAGAGGGGAAGAGTTACCTGTGAGTAAAGGTGAAGCAGATGTGATAATAAATAATGAAAAAACAGCAGAATACAGTAGAATGGCAGGAAGGGGTAGGTCTTTTGATGAGGGAGAACATAGATTAAGAAGATTTGGCACTTCAGCTATGTTGCAGACTAGGGGAGACAAGTCGCAAAATTATGGAGATACTGTTGATGGGGATGCAAGACAATACTCTAGTGATCTAAAAGAAAGTGTTGCAGCGGCAGTAAACACAGCTGTGACTGGGTTTATGAGAGAGATGTCTGGGGCCATGAAGAATATTGAGATGTTGTTGCAGGGGATGGCGACTAGGGCAGAGCCGTCAAGGGGAGTTACTCCTGCTGGGGAGCCAAGAGACACAGTTACTGAGACAAGAACAGATGAGAGAGCATTGACTTCAGTACCGGCTGGAATGTCAAGGATAAGTGTAGGCAATGCTGATGAGGGTAATTTGAGCTCATCGGATGGGAGTGAATCAGAAGAAGAGAGATATAGCTCGGGTATTTCTGGATCAAATCTGAGTAGAGGTCATGCATCAACAAACAGAACTACTGGTATTAAGACCAATGGTGTAAAACTTCCTGCATTCACTGGAAGGGAGTCCTGGAAAGTGTGGATCAATCGTTTCACAGCAGTATCAGAGAGGAGAAAATGGACTGAAGAAGAGAAATTAGATGAATTACTTCCACGCTTACATGGAGCGGCGAGAGATTTTGTATTTAGTCAACTTCAGAAGAAAACGTTGAGCAGTTTCAACAAACTGGTGCAAGAGTTAAACACAAGATACAGAGTTATAGAGACAGCCAAGACCTATGCAGGACAATTTAGTAGACGAAATCA
>JAECUM010093459.1:0-108114 GCA_016617855.1 Megalonaias nervosa | reverse complement strand
GAGTCATACCAAAGACTTACAAAAATGGTACTAACAGCTGCCTCGCTTGGTGCTCAGCATTAAGACGTTAGTGTTAGGACTGGTCGGCCTGGTGTCAGGATAATGTGACTGGGTGGGACATCATGCTACATGTCTGCGGCATGATGCCCCAGTGCTAGACATCACAATAAACTGCCACACTGCAGACATCGAAGCGATATGACTGAAAAATTGTTAAAGCTACGTTAAAAATCATAATCATATCACACATATAACTGAAATACAGACCTATATTTACACATGTATCCAAAACACAGACCTATATTTACACATGTATCTGAAATACAGACCTATATTTACACGTATATCCAAAATACAGACCTATATTTACAAATGTTCATAATACATCTTAAAAATACTACCATTCAATACAAACTTCGCATTTGAAAGGTCTTCTCCAGAAGAAATCCACTCTGATAAAACTATTATATAATCCTGTTATATTAATAATTATGTCGAAACAATCTGATGTAACCACATTAATAATTACTCAGATATGGCTTTCCAAGGCTGCAATGACGGCGGATGGAGCTAGATGATGTGGGAGCTCAAAAGTGAGCTCCCTACTTTGCAGAAATGGTGGATTAAATCTCATTCTGACCACTAGCGATCATGTGACTTTTACTCTTAAAACCAGATAGCATAATCTCAACACCAGATGTCATAACAATATGAAAATTACAATAAAACTCTGTAAAAGACTGAACAGATTATGGTGTAGGTTTACCAACAACAGGCACTTGTACATGCATATACATGGATAGGCAAACACATGCACTTGTACATGCATATACATGGATAGGCAAACACATGCACTTGTACATGCATATACATGGATAGGCAAACACATGCACTTGTACATCACATACATCTCTCCCCTGTCACAAGCAAATACTCGAGGTCCATTACTGCCAACCACGTTTTGTACCGAACAACAGGATAGCAAAAATGATAAAAAATGTTCAGTGTACTTGTGTGTTGAGAGGGGTAAACAAAAGGGCACTCAAATGTATAGTAATACTGTTAGTTTATTAAAAACAACAATATAAACACATTTTAATAAATATGCTTACCATTTATAATTTCTATCTACAAATGCATCAAGTTACAAGTGATTAAAATGTTGTAATCACTTGCAAAAAAGAATTATTCTTACAAAACTTTAGTAAACAGTTTTAAATTTATATAGTAAGGAATGCTGACTGACACCAAAGAACTAGGTACCATCAGTTATACAAACCTGCATCGTGTAGTTACCCGAACACCGAAGCTGTGCACAATTACTATCATCAGGATTGTTGTCACACTGAACCTTGTAAAACCTCCTTGGCATGGATAACTTCTGAGCTATCTGTTGCCATGCTACACATGCTGAAGAAGGCAGAGGTGCAGCTCTTGCAGCTGACAAAGTGGTCTCAAACAATGCAAGGCAAACAGCAACTATAATAGAAGAGGGACATAGCAATGATCACTAAAAGGTAAGCATGAATTTCCAATTTTTAATTTTGTCCTTTACATGCTGGCCAGGCATAAGCAACTTCTTCCATGGTGTCTGCCAGATAACCAATCTTAAAACCCACACCCTATGATGTAAGTAAATGGATAAAACCTGGTCGCAAACTATAAGTTGCACATGCCTCATGTAGGTAGACTTAACACAAAGGGTGACAAAAAAAGGTAATAATAATAGTATTTTTGAAACAGTTGCTTCCTATTTACAGTCTCTCTCTCTCTCTGCACAAACACACACACACACACACACACACACACACATAGGGACCAACAGAGACAATAATTTTGGGGTCTTTCCAGGATGGCTGACTCAGGAAGTGCAAAAGTTAATTATGCTATCAACTGTGCTACTAACACTGATCACTCTCATTGGATGTAACTACTAAGGACTAAGAATATGACATGCACCATTAGCAACAAGGCCAACGTTGTTCTGGTGTTGCATATCTGAGATGATGGGAAGAAGTGTTTGAAACACACATGAAAGTTTGTAAACTTCATTATCCATTTTGTGCATTAATAATAGCAAATTGTATGTAAAACAAAGCCCCTGTAACACTGTACAATAGCCTTATCCACAATAGCCTATTCTACAATAGCCTTATCAACAACAGCCTTATCTACAACAACCTTATCAACAACAGCCTTATCTACAAGAGCCTTATCCACAACAGCCTTATCCACAACTCATGGCCATACAGTAATGTCAATTGTGTCTTATTCTATTACTTCCTGACATAATTTAACAGTTAAGAAATGGATATGAAAAAACATTCTCTTTCTGGTAATCAGAAACACTGTAATTACCAAGAAATTTTCTTCTACACTAAATCAACCATATTTGCAAAAAAATTTAAATGTGAACATGATATACATTAACCAAAATGCCATTTAAATGAACCATTAAAAAACTAAACCTCTCTCCCAATCTACATGATGTATTTCACTCAACTTACTAACATTTTATTTGCTATATATCTACTACATCTTCCTGTAACAGGATCCATTGTGTTAAGTTATGCCTTTCTTGAATATATGTGATACATTTAGATAAAACATATTTAGAATTCATTCTCATTTTGTTTCAAACTGCTATAAGTACTTTATGAAAAAATGAAAAATGCAACCAAACCTACAGCTTATACATGTGAACAACACACTTTTGTAGACTAAAAATATAAACTGTGCAGTTGCTGACAAATAGAAACAGTGTTTCTTTAAAATAAAATATTACTCAACATGAGTTCTGCTAACATGTAAAGATATTTTTATCAGCATTATTAGCAAATTAACCTAATGTGTCATGTGTCATTAGCAAATCAACCTAATGTGTCATATGTTATTAGCAAATCAACCTAATGTGTCATGTGTTATTAGCAAATCATCCTAAGGGGGTGCTCACCAGTTATTATGTACTTTTGAAAGACTGACGTATGTAAGGTGAAGTTGTTTGCATTTAAAACATGCACAGTGGAGAGAATGTTGTCATACCTCTATGCTACTTCGATGTAATGTGGCTGACATTTCTTTGAATATTGTACATTTGGAAATTGTAAATGATCTTAGCACACTGCTAACTAGAACGACTGCTCCCTTATCTTAAAAAATCAGCCTGAATTTGTCTAAAGTACACTATCATTAGCACCTATTAAAATAGGGAAAATGAATTTTGCCACACTAGACAATACCAGCTTCTGAAAGTGCAATGAATGAATTACCAAATATATAAAATGTAAAAAAGGTGTCTGCTCTTTTTTTCACAATTTACCTCTGAAGTTCAGGAAGTGAAAATGACCAAGTGGAGCTAGCACTTTTTTGAAAGGTGCACATTTGGAGTAAGGCCATGCTGTATGCTCTATAACCCATATTACACCCATCAATCATACACCAAAATAAAGGGAATTAAAGGTTCTTTGAACAATACCTAAGATATACAAGGTCTTTTTTAAATAGCCAGTATAACTAGTGAGGAAACCCAGGGAAATTCTTTTTCTTTAAAATTCTAACCCTATGCAAAATATGAAACTGTAGAGCGCCACCTAATGTGTCACGTGTTATTAGCAAATCAACCTGATGTGTCATGTGTTATTAGCAAATCAACCTAATGTGGCATGTGTTATTAGCAAATCAACCGAATGTGTCATGTGTTATTAGCAAATCAACCTAATGTGGCATGTGTTATTAGCAAATCAACCTAATGTGGCATGTGTTATTAGCAAATCAACCTAATGTCTGCAACAACCGATTTGTGTCAACTTTTGAATTTGTTTGCAATTAACATATTCACTCTGAAAATCATCCAGAAAATAATTAACAAAACACTATTCTAAACAGCCCTATTAAGCAGCAATGCAGAATATATAATGGGTGGTTCCTACTTTACAGACAGCAATGTGCATGTTTGTTTACACAGTAGCCAATTTTGCAAACTTTGGCTGTAGTATGCTCAACAAGAGTTTGTACTGGCATTTTTGTTTATTTGTGAATTGAACAAACTGTCAACTTTTATATTTTTCAATTTGATCAATGATATAAGTTACTGAATGCATAATTAAAATAATTCCATTTTTGGAATAATTGGGGTACAGTGTTCATTCTAGATATGGAAAAAGATGAGCCCACTGGACAATACCAGATCAAAAAGTGGAGTCCAATGGCCCATACTTGATCAAAAGTGGTGGCCAATGCCCCATACCAGTTAAAAGGGTGTTATTATTTAGAGGAAAAGTAACTGATTGCAAATATCCATACCTGTTTCTAGTTCACTCAACAATGATAATGCTGGAAAAGTGAATATTTGTGAATAATTCCATGACATGAATGCCACCATCAAAAGCCTTCCATAGTGAGATTTTGAACTCAAGTAAAGATTCCCCTTTACAATTTATTATTTGACTTTTGATTCTGCATTTTTTCCTCCATGTATGCTACTTTTGCAGGTACTGTAAGTACTACGGTGTTTATGCTAATTTCATCTTCTCTTCATTTTCTATCAGTGATCATCAACCATGTGCTTTCGACTTTCAAATAGTGTCCAAACTAATCAAACTGAGTAAAGCATTTGACTGGTGCCCAACTAATCAAAATGAGTAACACATTTGGCTGGTGCCCAAACTAATCAACCTGAGTAAGGCATTTGACTGGTGCCCAAACTAATTAAACTGAGTAAGACATTGGACTGGTACCAAAACTAATCAAACTGAATAAAGCTTTGGACTGGTACACTGAGTAAAACATTTGGCTGGTGCCCAAAATAATCAAACTGATTTAGGCATTGGACTGGTGCCAAACTAATCAAACTGATTAAGGCACTGGACTGGTGCCAAAACTAATAAAACTGGGTAAGACATTTATGCCAGCTAATGAAAGCTATCATCTTGTGCTACTTTGACAATGCTCATTCAGACTAAAATCAACTGCAACAATCTTTTATATTTATTATATTGGGTCTTTTTATGCACCCTATGAACACTGTCTTGTGCTAAAAATGAGAAAATAAGGGTCACAAGTGCAAAATGAACTCTGGGGTTCTAGAAATACTTTGCATGGATTCTAGCAACAAAACTGGTAGCCAGTTTTAAAATTATCTTCCAACTACTTCAGGTGGCAAGACCAAGAACCTGTCATGGGTGGTGCAGTGGTTATCCCAGTAGGTGATATTATGACTACAGTCTTAAAGTACGTAATAGAATAGAGTGACAAGCAACAAGCTTTGTAAAAATTCAACAAATAATTTATTTCCCTAAAATACAAAGTGAAAATGTAAAAAAAAAGAAACCCATGGCATTGCAAATTAAATCCCAAATAATCACAGAATTACAGACACAAGTCCTAATTACTGAAGTCTTGAATACCCATGACCAAAATCAAGCCAAAGTAACACAGTAAGGATTGAAAGCAACAATGTTACAGTAGTCTTAATTTCCTTTGCTAAACACTATAATTTAACAAATTCTGACACTGCTCACTACACCACTGTTCTCTATCAGTACTCAGACAAAACATTTTGTAGACACAGACCCAATGCTGATGTCTTATAAAATATAACAAATCCAGATTCCAATTTCCATATGCCCAAAATTGCTGCTTTTTTAATATTATTTGTCACACAATGTTGTAATTGATATTGCTTCAAATATGAAAAGATTAAAGCAACAACATATTAAATTGACTTCTGTGTTTAATTAGATCTCAAAAACTTTAAAATTAAGCAATATTTTCCTAATTGCTTTAACAACGTCTATTTTACTCAGTGGATCAACAAAGTTTATGTTCATTAGCATCTGAAGAATGTCTACATTTATACAGTTTCTGTTTATACTTTTGTTGTTCATACATGTCATTTAATTTGTTTATTTAATCAGTGTTTCATTATATTAGTGTAAGCATGAACAAGGGACAGCTGCATTATTTTCCACTAAACTTAAACTTGAAACATATTAAACAATGCAATAGCAATTAAACAAGACCATACAAAATACTTACTCGAGTGGTTTTGCCAAAATAATGTTTAGTCGGGCTTTCCTTTTATGTCAACTCTGCCAAAGGCAGCTGACTCTTAATTAATGACTCAAAAGCCAACCTGATCATATCTGATCCCTTTATTACTCATAATACTTCAAAAACATCCTGCTTTTGGCATAAACTCTCCAGATTACAACAATAAAGTATTCAATTATTGGCTTATGTACACATGGTAGGTTCAATCACATTACTTTGCCATGCATCATTGCACCAGTTGGAATAATTGTTGGAACAGTTCTGGTAGCTACTAGACTGGTTCTGGCTAGTTTTTGACACATAAATATCCAAAATGATATTTTTGAATTACATCTATGCTAAAGCCATGTAAGTACTAGTTTAGTAATTCAGCCAATCTATTACCCATTCTTAGGTCACATATTTTGCTTTAAACAAAAAGTTTACAGCTTTCCATAGAAGTATGATAAGAAGACGATCCTCATAAGTTTAAGGTGAATATGTGAGGATAAATATTAATAATGTATTAGTCTTTCAACAACTTGGAAATTAATTTCCCCATTTAATCAGCACATCAAAGTTTTCTCAGGCAAATTAGGTTTTTCTTTGAAAAGTCCAATGGGCATCACACTTAGAATACAGGAGAGGCCCAATCTGAAATTGGAGAGGCCCTGGGCATTGTGCTATTGGATTATTTTAGCACTGTGTATATTACACTATACTCAATATCTCATATCACAGTTTTCAGTAAACAGTTCAGTACATAATGTGGTTTGCTGTAATGGATCCCAACTACCATATAATAAAGAGGGAGAGCTGTAGTTTGTAATTCTATCTTCAAAAAGTATATGAGTGAACTTACATTTATCTAGGATGATTTTCTGTGACTGTGATTGAAGAGCAAATAAACAAAATCTACTACCTTCATAATTAACATAAAATAGTACAGTTTAAATCCAAGATAAACAAATCTTAATAATGCTCTCTCATTATAAGCAAATGAGATACTGACTAAGATAAGTCAGTGCCTTTCTATTATGAACCCCTTTAAAGCATTGCCTGCAGATGTCATAAACAGTAAACCACAAATTCCATTTTATCAAGACCACATCCACTCTGTGATGACCATCAGATGTGACTCCAAAAGAAAGCTTGGCCTGAAGAGCTATTCTCGGGACAAGTGGAGAGCTGGTGTTTCTTTTCTCTTAATCTTCACCATCCCCACTACAGAGCACAGAGAATTAAAAGAATTGCATCAGATGTACTGTATCATCAACAGAAAGACTAATTCCACCCTTGTTTTCCTGAATAGAAACATCAGTATATGCCCACCAAAGCCAAAACTCAAGCTTACAAGACTTTTGTCCATGTAGTCTTGGAATATGCCTCAACAGTATGGAACTCTTCCACACATCAAAACTTTAAGCAACAGAGGGTACAGAAAAGGCTGCCCAGTTCATCATGATTGATTTCTGCCAAACCAGCAGTGTGTAACACACGAGTTTGGCACTGGAAGAGCTGAGCAAATTTTGGGCCATATGACAAGTTCCTTTACATAGTTTACCATCCACAGGATATACCTGTCAGCCAGTGTAACTTGACCCCTTCTGGATGCCACCCAAGAAGACAACATAAAGTTCCTCCAACCACATATCAGAAGCCAAGCATACCAGTGCTCCTTTTTGCCAAGTGCATTTAAATTATGGAATATGCTGCCCATGTCCTCTGTGCCAAATGACTCCCTTGAGGCATTCCTCCAAGGCATTGTCTGCTGTCTCCAATCATAGACATTATGCCAGTTTTCAAATCCACATTTAAATTTAACAAAACTCAGCTTTAAATTGAACAAAATGGCCATGCCATGCATTACATATCTGTATTTTTCACTGCAGTTCAATAATACTCATTTATATGAGAGGCACTCAATTAAGATGGGGATGTGCATATATGTGTGTGGTCAAGATATATGACAAGGCTAAGACTATAAGTTATTTCTTTTGTTTCAAAATTTATTAAATGCTTGAAACAATACTTCTTTCAATCTGAATTTTCAGTCATTTTCTAAATGTTTATGTAAGGAAATAATGTATTCTCAATTGTTGCTTATATGTGTCATGCACACACACCTACTTGATCAGAAAACACTTCATAACTAACTCAATCCCAACAATGATTGGAAGGTATGACAGCAAGGATTTGATTTCTCAAGACATGTGGTTTATTAACACATGGTCTTTTAAAGCAGGCTGTACTCATTGGTGTAATGCTAATAAAGAAGTGAGATAAAGCAATAAAGAAATGAGGGAGAGCATCTTCTTCTTATTCAAATTAGGTACAATACCACCCTCTGGTGTATTTCCATACTGCATAAAATTGCATGAGCAGAACAAAAACATCATGTACCAGTGAAAAGAATCTATGTACAGTGAAGTTAAAAACAGTACTTGAATGCTTATCATCGATGGATGGCCTGCACCTGTGACTTGAAGATATCCAGGGTGGCATAATCAACTGCTGTCTGTGGCAGAGCATTCCAGAGCTGAATACCATCTGGGATGAAGGAGTGCTTGTAAATGTTTGTCCTTGCAAAAGGGACCAAATATTTCTGGCTGTGGCCGCACATAGATTGTGTTGGTATTAGGTACCCTAATGGTATATCAACAACTTCATGGACAATCTGGAACATCTTTACCACTCTAGCTTGTGCTCTTCTCTCATGGAGAATGGGCAACTGAAGCTTATTATAGCATAGCTGTAACACTGCTAGTTTTGTGTTGATCTCCAGTGATAAATCGTGCCTCTGTGCTGGACCATCTCCGGGTTGTTGAAGTATTCCTTGTTATGCTGGTCCCAGATTACTCCTCCGTATTCCATGATGGGACGGACAAGTGTCTTATAGCACAGCTCTTGGCTGGACATTGGTAGATGTTTTTCTGTATAAAAGCAAGGGTGTAATTGGCCTTCTTGAATGTGGCATTGATATGTGTTTTCCAGCTAAGCGATTTATGGATGTTGATTCCGAAGTATTTTGTGGTGTTTACAGTATCTACTGTCTGGCCATGGATGTTACATAGTTGGTTAATGCTCTCTCTCCTATTAGTAATGTGGAGGACTTGACATTTTTTGGGGTGGAACTCCATAATCCAATTTTCAAAGTTGTGTAGTTTGTCCCAGTCAGCTTGTAAGGCTTCAGCATCCTCTACTGACTTAAATCTTTCTGTAGTGAATGCAATCAGGAATGAGATGTGCAGTGGATTGTTGGGATATGAAATCTGGTAAGTCGTTAATGTACACTAGGAATAGCAGGGGTCCAGGAACACTCCCTTGAGTAACTTCTGACTCTACAGGAGCTGTCCCTGGCATTGCTTCATCAAGAACAACTGCTACTCAGATGGGAGGGAGCAAAAACAGTAAGGGAATGCGCAAAAAAAAAAGTAAGGGAAGACTGCTCCCAAAGCACTGCACCCCTGGTTGTACTGATAAGATGATAAGAAAACAGTGAGCACAAATCAAGTACGCAATACAGTACCGGTTAGAAACACAGGAGTCTGACATTTTATCAATAAAGTACGACGAAATTTCTGACAACATGAAATCACCTTATCGGTATTATCAATGAACACAAGGAGTACAAGTGTGACCACAACCCTCCGCTCAATTTGACTTTTCTCACACATCTTTCATCGCTTCAGAATCGCAAGAAGACTGAAAAACTACACACATCCATTCAAAAGACAGTAATGTACCAACGCATAACTCGCGGACGACCATCGCATGAATCCAATCCAGCAAATTAACCTTTATTTTCACCATTATGGTCACAAACCCTTTCTAGCAGAATGCATTAGATGGAAGTAGCATATTCTACCAGTTTCTACCCTGCAGTAAATATGCGTTAGGGTCTAATAATCGTACCAAACACGGCGCAGAATCTGTGTTATCTTTTAATACTAGGGAAATTTAATAATGTGGAATCGATTAGTTGAATTTACCAGAATAATGAATTCATTGTAACAATGTCATTTACAGTATTATATTACTATTATTTTCAAAAGTTGTAAAAAAATGTTCTCACTCTACACATACATACGTACATACATACATACATACGTACATACATACATACATACATACGTACATACGTACATACATACATACGTACATACATACATACATACATACATACATACATACATACGTACATACATACATACATACATACATACGTACATACATACATACATATGTACATATGTACATACATACGTACATACATACATACATACGTACATACATACATACATACATACGTACATACATAGATACATACATAGATACATACATACATACATACATACATACATACATACATCTATACATACATGCATACGTACATAGATACATACATAGATACATACATGCATACGTACATAGATACATACATAGATACATACATCTATACATACATGCATACGTACATAGATACATACATAGATACATACATAGATACATACATACATACATACATACATACATACATACATACATACACACATAGATACATACATGCATACGTACATAGATACATACATAGATACATACATGCATACGTACATAGATACATACATAGATACATACATAGATACATACATACATACATGCATACGTACATAGATACATACATAGATACATACATCTATACATACATACATAGATACATACATACATACATACATACATACATGCATCCATACATACATACATACATACATACATACATTCATACATACATACATACATACATACATGCATCCATACATACATACATACATACATACATACATACATAGATACATACATAGATACATACATCTATACATTCATACATACATACATACATACATACATACATACATGCATCCATACATACATACATACATAGATACATACATCCATAGATACATCCATAGATACATACATACATACATACATACATACATACATACATACATACATAGATACATACATAGATACATACATCTATACATACATACATACATACATTCATACATACATACATAGATACATACATACATACATACATACATACATGCATCCATACATACATACATACATACATACATACATACATAGATTCATACATAATACATACATACATACATACATACATACATACATACATACATAGATACATACATACATACATCCATACATACATACAGAGTTGCTGATAGCGTTCTAACTGTCCTCGCATTGTATACACATTAATCTGGATAATTTTAGTATTTTGTATTACCTGCCTCATCTGTCTGTCTGTCTGTCTCTCTCACACACACACACACACACACACATTACCATCATCATCAGTGGTTAATCAGTGGTATAAAGTATCAGCTTTTCTCTTTTCCTACTATTTTTTTCTATCATTATCACCATCATCATCATCATCATCATCATCATCATCATCATCATAAATAGTATATCTCTCATACAAGTATCATATTTTCTTCTTCATTATTATTTTCTGTTATGAAAAAACCTCAGTACAAACAATAGATGATCTTACCAGGTGGCAATTTCTAGAAAGTCGATCAAACACAGTTTGAAATCTACCAGGTCCAGCATCCATATAGGCTTTAATATTTGAAGTGTGACGACGTCATCAACCGTTATTTCTACTATCCGAACTTTAACTACACATTTCTGCTCTGGAAAATTTATATACAATGATCATATGATACATTCTGAAATAAAAAGCAAGTTAAACATTTTATCTTGTGAAATTACTTTCATTATGTTATTCAACCCGTGGTAGAATGGGCTACTTCCGTCTAATGCATTCTGCTAGAAAGGGTTTGTGACCGTAATGGTGAAAATAAAGGTTAATTCGCCGGATTGGATTCATGCGATGGTCGTCCGAGAGTTATGCGTTGGTACATTACTGTCTTTTGAATGGACGTGTGTAGTTTTTCAGTCTTCTTGCGATTCTGAAGCGATAAAAGACGCGTGAGAAAAGTCGAATCGAACGGTGGGTTGTGGTCACGCTTGCACTCCTTGTGTTCATTGATAATACCGATAAGGTGATCTCATGTTGTCAGAAATTTCGTCGTACTTATTGATAAAACGTCAGACTCCTGTGGTTAGAAATGACTTCCCGAATGAACCAAGTATACATCAACATCATAAGCATGAACCATTTTTGAAGGATAAAATCATGGGCTGTGTCAGTCATATGCACAAATTAACAACAGTTTGAAATAAATTACCGAATAAAAGAACTGTCATTGCAGATTTAGACATCTGGATTTTTATGCCTTCACTTGACATGACTGTTCCAGGGTTTTTGTTTATTTCCGGAGAAGGTACTGATCAGTTGGCATGTGATTGGCTAGAATTCAAAATCCATTGCTTCACTAAATCATATTTCATCATTACTGATTTATAGATAATCAAGAAAAAATTTTGTATTATTTTAAATATTCAGATATATGTTTGAAACTATTTATAAAATTATGATTTTAGTTTCTATCAGCAGCAAATGAATCATATAAAATCTGAAAATGCTTTTCTTTTACCAGAACTGAAAATGCGTAGCTCTGTAAGCATCTGAATGATTAGTGCTATCATGGATTACATTGACAGGTTAGTCACTTCCGGGATCAGGAAATTTTTTTAGAAATTGTCAAATTTTAAGCTTTGATATATAAAAATGAATTCCAGCTAAGTATAGATTTAGATTCAGTAATTGCATTAATAAAAGTACTGTCCTAAAATTGGATTGACAATGATACCTTCTAATGTTAAATTGACACCATTTTGTTCAGTTTATACTTAACTATAATAATTAAAGAACCAAACGATTTTCCATGGCTTTGCTGACAAATCATCACGCTTTAATTAAACTTACCGCACATCCATGGCCCCACGTTAGGTATAAAACAAGACAAGATAAGATTTATTTATAGTTGGCATGATTTAAAACAACGGTTCAACATAAAGTATTACGTTTTTACCCACATGACATTTAAAAAAAGTAACTAAGACACTAAATCAGATATAATTTGCATGACATGCGAGACAGCATAGTACATATATACAATTGGACAACACACAGCACATAACTTAAAATATAAGCAAGGGAAGCAGTTTGAAAAGACAGTAATTAAAAGTGAATTTAATATTTAGGTAACTAAGAAAAGTGGTTTGGATGATCTGAAGGATGAAAAATGAAAAATCGAATTTAATTCAAATTGAAAGCAAAAGCACAAAGTTATTACTAAAGCATACTGGTATCATATTTGCCTTTCTTTGAAATAAAGGAGCTTATGGTAGGGCATATGAGGGTACATAAGACAAGGACAATAAAACAAAATGGCAATACAGATATTGGGTGTCGTCATCATTGCTAGAGATCGGAGGAGAAATTATTTGCAGATATTAAATTTACAGTCTTTACCATTCAAGGATAATATTAATGAAGAACAGTAAAACAACACGGTAACACAGATATTGGGTGTTGTCATCAATACAGGAGAGTTGGGGTTTTGAAGGGTATTGTTTACAGATATTATATTTACAGTCTTTACCATTCCAGAATAAAATTAATGAACTAAATAAATTAAAATGTGTCTTGTCTCAAAAGTGATTACCGTATTTACTGCATGTTTTCGGACATTGTTTGTTTTCGGACACCGTTTTTTTGGAGCAAATATAATATTTAAATGCCTTGTAATTTTTCAGACGTTGCTCCACTATAATTTTTTCTACAATTTATGTTTTCGGACACAATCTAAGAAGATCTGCTGCTTCGTTTTAAAGTAAAATTCACAGTGTGTTTGCCGTTAATTTAACTGATACAAAATTCGCTTCATTTGGTCGCCAGTTATTTATGTGATCACGAACTTCCATGGATTGGTTGTTAGTGTGTAGACATCGTTACACATGAAACCACTTCACGCAGGTGTGACAGTTATGGCTTTGATTAGAAACCATGACCTCTGCTTTATATCATTAAACAATACATCAGAGAGTCAGTATGGATTAGTAAATTCATTGGCATCGTGCAACAAAACAAACCCCTTATCCCCGAGGCATTATGTACCACGGGTTTAAATGTTGTTATTGTTCTACAGGTAATAAACCTCTTTGTAGACGATAAATATTGATTGTGGGTTCAACATGTTCGGTACATCGTGTGCTCTTTTAACGAAATCCAGATAGCTGCCCTTTATTTCTGAACACACCTGTTAAAGAAATCCCACAAATTATAGTAGGAACAATTATCACCTAGACACCCTGAAATCTCCAACATGCATCAAAACAATCTTTGAGCAGTCGATTGTTTCGAGTTGGCAGACTCTACTCATTTTGAAGCTACCCTCAGCTAGGTGGGGAACAAAAAGAAGAGAGAACCACAACAAATAGATCACCTTTATTTTTAAAAAATCCCAACATATTAACGGCTCGTATATTGCAACTTGCTTGTTATTTTTACCCTTCCTAGGTGTGCGTACAACACTCACCCCATATGGAGCCTCTCATCCTCGGTGCTTTAGGATTAGCAATCATACATGTACCGGTATTTCTATTCTTGATACTAAAATATTTCTGTCATAAATATCTTCAGAATTATAATTCCAAATTTTTTTTATTTAGTTTATATTAATATCTTAATTACACAGACATAAAGCTTGCATACGTTTGTAAGATAGATTTATTGATCACTGATTAGTAAAAGGTTAAACTGGATTGCACGATTATTAATATGGCAGTTATTTTGGAAAATACGCACACAATTGTGGCTCTAATACATGTATGGCTGCGTTTTCTGGTGGATGGACATGTATCAAATAGGCAAAATAGGCAAGTAATACCTGTTTTTCATTCATTATCCTTTCCATGGTGTTAGACAAAATACTTGTTTTACTTCATGGCAGCACGTCATCATGTGAGCTAATGGTAACTTCATTACGGACGGGGGGGGGGGCACAAATTTGTCTTCCCCTGTTTGTTTTCGGACACCTAATTAAAGAATTTAATATGTATTCGGACAACAAGAAAGTAATTCTTCTTTGCCGTCCGAAAACATGCAGTAAATATGGTAAATGTCTCATTCCATAGAATGACAGCTGCATATCTAAAAGTTTTTTTTGCCTTATGTTGGGGTTTTAATTATTGGGACATATAAAATATTTGAAAATTTAAAACTACATTTAATTGTATTTACTGTGTTTAAAACATATAAAATGATGCAATAATATGGTAACATACTTATTCTGAATTTTAAAAGTCTCCAGAACCATAGCTATAAGTCTACACACCTTAAGGGTTGGAATTTTTGCTGTAAGTGTTACGTATTTGTAATTTAATTACTTGTGTGTTAGTTTTAAATTTCTTTTTTATTTTATTTTTATTTCATTACATGTTATTGTAATGATCACTTTATTCACTAGATTTGACATTTTTCCAGAAAATTCAGTTCAGTTCGTTTTGACCTGATAAACACGCAATAGTTTGAAACTTTATATCTTTTGCTGGCCTAGATTCAGAGCCAGTTTCAGCTTTGTAGTAAACAACTCTTTTTTATTCTTTTTTTTTATTATTGAATCTGATAGTAAGATTCATCCAGTAGAATTGAATTCGTCCATGGCGGACGTGATAGCTGGTGTGTGGTGTTACTACGCCACTTGAATTAAGTGATCATGTGATCCATCATGGGGATCTAAATTGTGTTTCAGTTAGGGTTAAAACTGACGTTTCATAGTGATTTTTGGTCAGTTGTAATTCATACCTTTGGGCTCAAAGGCATTTATGTTGTTGCCAGTTTCATTTGAATTTTTCTATTTTTCATAATTAATAATTTATTTTCCCTGGAAACTTTATCCCATGCTCATCAGAATTCTTGGACAAAGACATTTACTGAAAATTATTCAGAATTCTAAAGCCAGAATATTATTCTTGGTGATTCAACAAGGAACTGTTGACATGACAACACAAAGCAGGTTATATAAGACATTATCGCCTTCCATCTTGGAACTTCATCGGGATTTAAACTTTGATTCACCTAGAACTTTTTATTGATAGGACTTATATTTTTAATTATTGGATTAATTTTTGGATTTGTTTCATAAACCGTAAGTCCTTTTTCATATTTTTACCTTGTTTTCTAGGGAAATAAATTATTTTGTTAAATTTTACAAAGCTTGTTGGCATCACTCTTTTCTTTGTTACTTTTGTACGAGCCTAGACACGTAACATAAAACTTCATTGTAACTGCTTGTTTAATCATCATACACAGATCGCAAAGCATACTTTTGTATATTTTTTTCCAGTTTAAATTAGAGGTATTCATTTCACTGCAGAAATGATAGGTTAAGGGACAGAAGCTGAAATTTGAAAGGATAAATCTGTATAAGATTGTCAGTTTGTCGAGTCTAGTTAACTTCCAACTAATGTCTGTGAAGGCAAATAGTTGCCCTTTAGCTTTCTACAAAGATTAATTGAATTGCAAATGATGGTCAGTGTCAGTTCCTAGAAGTTGAACAATTTCCTGGCAGTTTATGACAGTACTGTTTACTGGTATGTTAAATTCAGGCTTCATGCTAAATTTCTTTTTACCCACAGCTATTACATGAAACTTTCCAGGGTTGGCTTGCATTTTGTGAACAGTCAACCAGTCAATCAGAATGTTGGGCTCTGTTCAAGTGTGTTAATCAGAGAATCATAGTGCTGTGAGGAAAAGGACATTGGCATACTTACATAAAGAGCCATATTTAATAAATTTAAAAAATATAATTCATAAAATATTAAAAAGTAAAGGTTAGAGGATTGACCTCTGAGGAACCCATTTTTGAATTTCAGTCCAGCTAATCAAGTTAGCATGCATCATAATTTACTGCTTTTGGTTTGACAGATAGTTCAGTAAGAGACCTACTGAGTCATAATGACATACCACAAGCCCTTAGCTTGCAAAAGAGAATATCATGGGTGAGGATGTCAAAAGCACGAGATAAACAGAATGAAAATGACAGGCAAAAAATCTTGTGGCTAAAGTTCACATTTTAGTTGTGTCACATTGTGAAGATAGCCCTCATGTACACAACTTACCTGGGGTGGAGAATGTCACCATGACATTGGCAACTGACCTTTGTTGCACAAGATTGCGGCTTGAATCGACACTGGAGGGAACAAGGGTCGGCTATCTTCAAAGGGATGAAGTAACTGGTAAAACTGGAAAAGATTGTTTATTCACACCCAAGCCATGGCCTAGCCACGGGAGAAAGAAATTTGACATGTGCGTGAGAAACTAGGCAGACTACAGTTCAAAGAGACCCCAGTATCAAATCAGGGCTGAGTTAGGGAAATATGGGCGGGGCACCTGTCCGAAGCAGACCCTTATTCTACAGGTCATTTTATGATCACTTAAGTAGTCACCAGGATTTTGACCAACGCAGAGGTCTAGTAAGTTAGGGAGTGAATTTTAATAGGCGTACTCTGAATGCACGTCATTCATGAAAGGGAGAGTGGAAATTCAGACTTGAAAAGCTTCTTAAAGGTAAGAATTCTTCACCCAAATTTGTTGAACACTACTAACTGAGAGTTGTAAGTTTATATGTAGTATGTAGAAATTGATTACTAGAATTATGTTGGTATATAGAAGTTACCTTTATTAGAGTTAATCTCACCTATGTATTTGAGTTATTTACCTATCGTAACGTTCTGTGGAGAAATTAGTAGTATACAAGATTGAATTACATAGATTGTTAGCCTGTGATCGGAATTAATTGTGTAAATTGCTGGTATGTATGTTGTATTGAATTCCTGCATTTATTAATGAGTTATGTTAGAACTTGTTTTCATTTTGAATTTGAATACATAGTAACTGTTGTGAACTATACAGAGTTAGGCATGTTGGCATTGTGAACATATCATGAAGTATCTGCATATTTGTATTTGAACATTGTGTGTACCTCGTATGGTTTGTAAGGTAAGGAATGCTATGATTGTTGTGATGTTGGTAGTTACTATATCGAGAATTAAAAATGTGTACTCATATCACGGAAGTTGTTGATGTATGTATCAGGAGTCGTTAATACCGTTGTTGTATTATTACCCTTATTTTATCGTACAAGCATGAATGGAATATTTCGATGTGAGTGTATGCATGACCTAATGATCTTACTCCCCATTATGCTGATGAAAGGTTGTGTGAGGGTGTGAGATTTGTCTAGGTCAAAAGGGAGACTAGACTATACGTCCCTTATTATTTACAGAGAAGATTTTGGTGCTGGTTTGGAGTTGTTCGGGTTGGACCGAGTGCCACCCAAAGGTGACGAAGTAGGGAGAAGTTGTTGTAGAGGTCATGGGACTGGATAAAATAATAGAGGCAGAAGTTTGAAGGCAGACCGGAGAATGGAAGTGGAGGAAGTGAAAGGGCATGGTCGAGGGATGGAAGGGGTACTGGAATACCAGTCAAGAAAAAGGAAATAATACAGATGAGTAAAGTAGCAGGGACAGATGGAAACACTCTCACATTGCACATCAGATGATGAAATTGGTAGATTAAATAGGTCAACCGAGTGGAGAAATTGTGGAAATTTACTTGTATTGTTTGAATATTTAGATCTGTTATTAAATTGTTATTCCTCACATTTTATTTTTTGTATATTATCCACCTAGACCATCAGCATTGCTGACTTGGGGCTCGGAGCAATATATCCATCTATTTAAAAATTTTAAATTGTACATCCTCCTACGATATTAGCAATAATACCCTAAGAGATAACATTACAACCTGGGAAAAAAATTCACAAGAGAAAGGTTTCAGTCTAGTTTGGATAAGATAAAATAAAATCCAGCAAGACTTAATAATAAAGGCTCAATAGGTAAATAAAACAGAAAGCATTTATGTGCAAGAAGTATGCAGTATATATAATGCTACATAAAGGTGCCAATATATTTACACCACCATCAGCATCACAAGAGTCATAATTCAGATCCATTAGATATGTTCTAACTTCACCATACACCAAGGATCCATGGGGACTGGGGCACAGATTAAAAACTTTTGAAACTTACTTAATTATTTTAATTACAGACATGATACCTTGTTTATAAAAGCAATGGAAATTTCCAGTGGGTTTAGGCAGTTAATATTTACTTGCATAGTCACTGGCCATAAGTTCTATCAAATTATTTTAACTGCATATATGCCTAGCTGCATGCTTCTCAGCACAGTTGGTTTGTGACTTTCTAATCATGAAGTCATGTGGTAGGTTCCCAACATTTATTACTCAAGTGCACCCACCCTCTCAAGGTTTTTTTGATTATTTTTTTGCACTTACCACTATAATCTTGAGATGCATTTTATACTAATTTGTGTAAGAATTTGATTTTTAGGCAGTTTTCATTTCATTCATCATGCTTTTGGCAATCATATCTTTAGATTTTTTAAGTATTTGATCTTTTGAAGTGAATCTAATTGTGTGGTAATGTAAGTAATGCTACATTTGTCACATAATTAGCATTTTAATTACATGAAATATTGTTGTAGCCTTTGTAATCTGAATTCTGATCTTTTGTCATAGTAATATGTTGCTTTAGAAATATTTACTTGTATATTGTTTAATATTGGTTCATGTGAAGTGATAAACATATTTTGTTTCAAAAATCTATTAAATCATTAATTTGAAATTTTTTTCAGAAAGAGTAATTCTGCTGTTAATGCAAATGTGCAGTTAGTAAAATCAAAGTATACATTGCAGAAATTAGTATTTCATATCATACAAAAACATTAAAGAAATTAATGTTTTGTATCATAAAAAAAACATTCTCATTGCAAAGAATGTGCTCATGCCTAATATACCATAATTTTCTTTGACAATAATGACATTCATTTCCTCCATGGCATGGAGAACTACAGGTCAGTACACACACCAGTCAGTACACAAATTACTGCACTCATTCTATAACCTTCAGTATTTAAATGATTCAGGAACAAACACTTTGACCATCCTATGCAAAAAGAAAATATTGTAAGGTAACCAGCATGAATTGAGAGGCAGGATTTTAGTTATGTGTCAGTCCCACCAAAAGTCCCAAATTGAATGCTGATTCTTATACATTTCTTTGAGTCATGAAATCACTGCAATGGGTCATGAAGTCACCATGACAACTTAACTCACCTGTAAAACTCATTCAGTTTACACAAGATCTTCATTGGTTTCTAAATCAGTATGTTCCAAGAGATTTAATTATAAATGAATTCTGATTGTCTAGAAACTGGGCCAGTCTGGCAGACTAATACAGTTTTGACCAGGATAAGAACACTGATTCAAAAGGGCTCAGGCTTTATAGAGTTATTGTATACAGTGTTGGCAAATAATATAGGCCTTTTGCAAGAAAGGCATGTTTTCATGTGATATAATCACTGCACCTACAAAAAACAGCATGCATGTATATAACGGTGCTGTCATCCATAATTGCAGGCTTTTTTTGACAGAAACTCAAACGATTTCTGAGATCTGCAATACTCTATGTTCTTATTCACTATGACCATCATCATAGTTAAAAATAAACATTTAATACAATTGCAGACTTTAAAACAAAGAAGAATTTATTCTTCACTTTTAACTTTATTCACAAAATTCAAACGTACCTTTCCGAACCAGTGCATTTAACTCTTTGCTTCTGCATGAGTTTCCTCAGAAGACTAGCCTCACATGTGGGTTTAATAGTGAGAGACTCATTTCCATCAAATAGCTTCAACAGTATCGGGTTTAAGGAATATCTACTGTATGTTGCCTTCTGATCATCTTTCTCCTCATTAGTGCTAAATCATTGTGATATCATTACATTAGGACATCAATGTAATTGGGATATCACTGCATTAGGACATCAGTGCAATTAGGATATCTCTGCATTAGAGTGTCAGTGCAAATGGGCTATCGCTGCATTAGGACATCTGGATATGCTTCTTGTGTAAGGTACAGTGTATAACACCATAATGACTGTACAGGATATGCTTTTGGTGTAAGGTACAGTGTATAGCACCACAATTGCTATACAGGATATGCTTCTGGTGGGAGGTATGATGTATTGCACAATGTAGATGTTCACAAGCACAGTCGAGTTTGAACTCAGAAAATTTGGCACCTGAGGCCATTGTGCTAAGCACCATGTTGCTACCCATCCCCCAGCCCATCTTTCCACATAATTTTTTTAAAAGTTTTTACCAGCAATATTTTATAAACTTTCATGAAAAAAGATGGTAGACTCACAAGACCTAACAACTATCCCATAGTCATTCTAAAACTGCCATGTTACAAATGTTGTTAGCTTACAGTGTTATTCATAAACATAGTTGTGTGCATTTCAGCATACAGATGGACCAAACTGCCAGTCAGCTGGGATTTTAGTATTGATCTGGGATTTCAGTACAGTACAAATTCCATCACGACCCTCCTCAGTATGACTGTATGAGGAAAACACTGAATAATTAAGGTATAAAACATGTTTGGAGACAGCAAAGTTTTACATGGTATAGGAGAGAATAAAAACTGAAACGATCATTGCAGCGTTGCAGGTACATATCAAGTCAATTTTGTAATGCCTGTCATAAACATAAGGTCCTTTTCGTTATGCTCATACTGAGTCAAATTTGTACTGCTTGTAATGGACACAATATCAGTGTTATTATGCTCATATCAAATCAAGTTTGTAATGCCTGATAAAGACACATATTGTGGTGAGCTATTTGTTTCTTTCTTTAGAACTTGCAGCACTGATGAATCTTTTGAGTTTATTGATGTCATTCCTAGTAGTTCTGCATCAGTGCCATCAACTGAAATGCTGTCCATCAATACAAGTCAAACCACACCTATGAAGAAGGTGAGATCTACTTAATGGCAGGCTTGCATTAGTGGGTAGTGAAACATAGTCATTTTTCAAGAGCTGCTGCTGGCATCAGCAGTTTGTTACTCTTTTTTGTTGAAAATTTTCGTTTGCATATATTTCCTAAACTCCTTGATAAATTCTCATTATGCCATACTTGGCTTGAATTATGATGAAGCTAAGACCATTCTATCTTGGGGTTAAGGTCACAGTCATATAAACTATGTCTTAAGGTTTTCATTAAAGTGTTTGTATTTTGATTGTATACACTAAATCACTAGATAAATTATCTTCATACATGGGATGAATAATTAAGAATCTAATTTAGCTGATTCTGTGAAACACATTCTTACCCCTTAGACCAGTGGTTCCCAAACTTTTTTAGGACACCGCCCTCATAGAAAATCCTAAATCCTTTGATGGATTTCTTCATACTTGAGATGAATCATTATGAAGCTAAAAGAGTTCATTGTCTACCATATTGACTGGCATATTTTACCACAGGGTCACAGTAACAGAAAATGTGCGTTCAGTTTTTGTTAAAGATTTTTCATTTGCATATATTTCCCAACCTCTTAATGAATGTTTTTCAAACCTGATATTAATCATTATGAAACTAAAACAATTTATTTTGTTGCATACACCCCATTTTAATTTTGCATCAGTATTACCCATTTCAAAACAGAGCTTTGATCATGGGCTCAACATGCAGGCCCTGGTCTGTCTATGTCTGTCCATCTATCTGTCTATATGTCTGTCTGTCTATCCATCCACCCATCCATTCATCCATCCATGATATAGTAAATGTGTATGTTTATTTGAAAGGGTCTATATTTATATAATTCATGTAGATTTTTTAAAATTATGCCTTATTATTTTAGAAATTAATTTTTAATCAGTACTGTAAACCAATATTTTGCACACACACATACAATTTTATTAAAAAGAAAAGCAAGTGATTTGTTATTTGAACTTAATTTACTAGTAGATGTGTGAAAGATGAATAAAGGAATGAGATTTACTGACAGTATTTGCATGATTTCAGAGTTCATATCAATAGGAGCACCCAGTGAAACCTAATTGGAGGCTTTCTTTATGATCCTGGACACTGTTTTCTAACTTTTGATCTACAGTTACTATCTACCAGTATTTCATACAGGGGAATATAACATTACTATATCAATGTTAAACTGTCTATCCATACACACTTTAATATATCAACATGAGACTGTATATCCAGATCAAATGTCCCCAGCATGCTTATGAACTGTAGTTATTGGTTTATCATCTTTTGGCTTACTTATAAACTGTAGTTAATAGTTAATCATTTTTTAATAAATAAAACTATTTCAACAAAGACACTGATTGAAAAGATACTCTGATTGTCATAAGAGTCTATTAAAAATTTGAGATGTGTATAATTAATTAATTATAATTAACTTTATATGAGTTTGATGTTACATAGCATCATGCATGAAAGTAGCAAATTTAAAGTTTCAAATGGCCACTTATAACTGCTAAATTTGTTTATACTGTATCTGACTAAAGCATGACTCATATGTCACTGATAGCTAGACACAATCACATTTCTTCTTTGGCCCAGTTGACATGGATTGTTCATGGTATGTAACTATTTCTCAGTTATGTTCATTTAGATATAGATGCACTAATATATAGGAATCCTTATATCTGTCTGTCCATCCATCCTTCCACCCCCTTTGTGAGCAGAACTTGTCCCACAGCTTTTGGCAGATTGCCATGAAACTTGCTAGATTGTGTGGCTATCACCTAAAGATGTTGCATTTTGACAAATCGCTTTGCTCACATGATTTTTTTTCCAGTTATTTCCCTTTTTTTGTGTGCAGCTGGATATAGTGTAATGTATTATACTCATAAGTTGACTCAAACCTCAAAAAGCAAAGAGCATAACATGCCTACAGATCAGGGTCTCTGTTGTTTATTCTATTGATTATTCCTAACAAACTGCACAGACCCAGATCTGCTGGCACATTATGCAACAGCAGATCTGGTATTGTGCAGTTTGCTGTTGGACTCATAATCGAGTATGTAGTTTTGCTTCTATTCTATGTCAGAATTTGTGTATTTGTACCTTTTAGAGTCTTTCCTCACCTATAAGTAACAGAACCAAGCCACTCACAGCACAGCAGTTTCAAGAATTTTTGGATAAAGATGGAAGACTCGTAGACGAAAATGCACTGAGAAAAGCTATATTTTTAGGTAATCCTGTAGAAAGTTTTGTATGATTTGCATTTTGACATTTACTGTCTTGATTATTTTGAAATTTTAAACAAAGAACAATTATTCAGAACATCATTTTTAAAAACATGGCTTTATGTTGTTGTTATTTATTTTGTTTTCTTTTCAAGTTTAGGGGTGCAGTTTATGGACAGGCCTATTAATAACCCATCCAATGTTTTGCCTGCAACTTACCTATAGTCAAAGAAATTAAAATCAATTGATCAGATATTTCTTGCACAGTGTGTACATACAGGCACTGACCATCAATTTCATGGATGTAGTTGCTACAAGGTTCCTAAAAATAATACTAATTCTTATGCAAAGATAAGAAGGTTGGCTTCAAACCTTTGCTGTAAACAGTAACATAAACTACTGTTTTGTGTATTTTTTTATTGATCATCAGTAGATTACCAGGGATTTACATTTCCCCTACATTCCAACTTGCTTATGATATAGTTTTTGTAAATTTAAAACTTGATAAACCAGGGATTTACATCTCCCCTATGTTCCACCTGGCTCAGCAAATTGGGTTTATAAATATAAAACTACATTATTTTGAGCGAGGTAGAAGCCAAGGCAGAGAGAGTTGTCAAATTATTCAGTGGTCAGGCTTGGAATAATATATATTATAAACACATCATACAGTACAATCTATATCATGCTATTAAATATGCATTTGAATCATGGCATGTTTTTCTTTGTTAATGATATAAATATTGGTTCCAAC
Source organism: Megalonaias nervosa (assembly GCA_016617855.1). Taxonomy (NCBI): domain Eukaryota; kingdom Metazoa; phylum Mollusca; class Bivalvia; order Unionida; family Unionidae; genus Megalonaias; species Megalonaias nervosa. The sequence continues at coordinate 83,186 of JAECUM010093459.1, read as the reverse complement.
TGTTCCCAAATGTTTTACCAATAACTTTTCTTTCTTTTGAAATTAAATTTCAGGATAATTTTTCAAAATAGATAGTTCTCATTAAGAAAATATTTCAACTCATCTGTTCTAGGTATTATTCATTATATATATATATATATATATATATATATATATATATATAGAGAGAGAGAGAGAGAGAGAGAGAGAGAGAATTATAAATATACACCAGACAGAATGGAAAGTGCTCTCCCTGGATACTATAGGAGAATGCTTGTAAATAGTAGGCAGAATTAATATTTAATACAAATAATATTATCATGCAGGTTAGAGAATTTTTAATTCGTACTCTATGGAGATTCAAACCCAGGCCCACAGGTAAACAGCACCCATCACCTTGCCTGAGCACATGAGTCCATGTTCCATCACAACTAAGCACACATCACCAAAAAATGATGCAACTGAGTCAGTGTTATATGCACTCGTGTGTGGCAGACACATTTGCATGACGACCTAGTAATTAATTCTCATCTGTCTACACAGTCATTCAAGATTCCTATGAAAGAAATCAAGGTATAATGGATTAATTATAGAAAATTAGAAATATACTCCAGACAGAATGTAAAGTGCTATCCCTGGATTCTATAGGAGAATGCTTGATAATAGTAGGCAGAATTAATATTTAATACAAATAATACTATCATACAGGTTGGAGAATTTTTAATTTGTACTCTTTGGAGATTCAAACTCAGGTCTGCAGGTAAACAGCACCCATCGCCTTGCCTGCACACAACAGTCCATATTCCATCATGACTAATTAAAAATTCTCTAACCTGTATGATAGTACAAGAACAGGCAAAGAACAGAATGTGAATGTGAAACTTCATAGAAAAATTAAAAAATTAAAATTTTGGTAAAAGTAACCAACCTTCTATTCTGTTTTTTTACAACTAAATCCATGTGTAGTGGTATTAGTAGCAGTAGTTTTAGCAGTAGTAGCTAAGGCAATGGTACTGGAAGGACAGTGTACTTAATGCAGTGGTGTTAGTAATAGTAGTAGTGGTAGTTGTAGCAGAGAAGCAGTATTGGTGTTTGAAGTTACTGTAGTAGAAGTAGTAGTAGTAGAAGTTGTGGTGATGGTAAAGTAGTATTAGTAATAGTAGCAGTAGTAGTGAAGTAGTAGTTGTAGTAATAGTAGAAGTAGTAGTAGTAGTAGTAGTAGTAGTGAAGTAGTGGTAATAGTAGAAATAGTGGTAGTAGTAGTAATAGTAGCAGTAGTAAAGTAGTGGTAGTAGTAGTAAAGTAGTAGTAGTAGAAATAGTAGTAATAGTAGTAATAGTAGCATTAGTAAAGTAGTGGTAGTAGTAGTAAAGTAGTGGTAGTAGTAGTAAAGTAGTAGTAGTAGAAATAGTAGTAGTAGTAGAAATAGTAGTAGTAATAGTAGAAATAGTGGTAGTAGTAGTAAAGTAGTGGTAATAGTAGAAATAGTAGTAGTAGTAGAAATAGTAGTAGTAGTAAAGCAAATAGCCAGACCCATCAGATAACTGATGCAGTATGTGCTGAATCTGTCCTGTACTCAAGAAACACTTTGTACTTGTATAAGGTCAAAGAGTCAGGAAAAATGACGTCCATTGAAATTCTGCTTTGTAGCACTGTACTTAATATTGTATCATTCAAATTGCCAACAGAGATTAGAGTTCATCTTTTTGTTCCAACATGATTTCTTTTCTATTTGAATATAGGAGGAGTTGAACCTGATGTTAGGAAGGAAGTTTGGAAGTTCCTGTTTGGACTGTATCCCTGCTCCTACACAAAGAGGTAGTATTTTACTGTATTTTTCTGTGGATAATATGTGCATGCATCCAGTGGCAAAAAGTGTATGCTACCCAGATGTGTTATTATTAGGAGGGCATAGAAAGGAATCAATTATTTGATGCTTATGATTGATAACATTCTGTTAATATTTTCTTTCTGGAGTAATTGTATATTCTTCATTCCCCCTCCTTTTCCACTACTCCCAGTATCATAAATTGTGCTTATTGGCCTTTGTGATCTAAAGATGATGGAAATGGCTTACAAAAATATATGTACCATAAATTCATAAATTTCAAACTGACATTTTAAAGGAAAAAAAAAATGTTATAAATTGATGCCTCCAAAGCAACAACCAATGTTGCCATTACTGTGGATACTAAATCAATTGTTGAGCGATGTTAAAACAAACTTATGCCTGAAACAAGCACCACCACATTAAGATATAACTTAGAAACCAATTTCAATCTAAATTATATAATGAAAGAACATTTTTAATTTCAAACAGTTAAGAGAATTGACTGCATTGATCTGAACTATGAATTTTGGATTCATGATAACAAAAAGTATCATGATAACAAGAACTATTTGAATGACAAAATGGCTAACCAAATTTGCAGCTGACTGTTGGACTATACACATGTATTAAGGATGTTACAACTAATTTTATGACCCCTAAAAAGCTTTAATGAAATTCATGTCTTCATTTTTATTTGTTTTGAACATATTTTGAATATAATTTGAGACAAATATTCATTATTAGAAATAGATGAGAGGTGGTGATGGGCAGATAAAAAATTGTACTTCCAATCTTCAATTTATTGACTTAGAATCACTCCTTCACCTTTCTAATTTACTATCATGATAACCAATTTATCATTCAACCCAGTAGTCATTAGATAATAAACTAACAGATCAGGATCTATGATGGTAACTTGAATTCATGAATGATCAGCCTGGACCATGATATGCCAGAGTGCTGTGTAATGGCAGATCAGGGTCTGTGCTGTTTACTTGAATTCATCAGTAGAACAAATGCCATAGACGCTGATATGCCGTAGTGCTATGTAAGAGCAGATCTGGGTCTATGCCATTTATTTTAATTCATCAGTAGAATGAACTTCCTGGACCTTGATATGCCAGAGTGCTGTGTATTAGCAGATCTGGGCCAGTGCACTTTACTTGAATTCATCAGTAGAACAAATACCATAGACCCTGATATGCCAGAGTGCTGTGTAAGGGCAGATCTGGCTCAGTGGTGATTGCTTGAATTCATTAATGGAATGAATAGCATAGATGTTGATATGCCATGGTGCTGTGCAATAGCAGATCTGGGTCTGTGCTGTTCACTTGAATTCATCAGTAGAACAAATACCATAGACCCTGATACACCAGAGTGATGTATAATAGCAGATCTGGGTCTATGCTGGTAAGTTGAATTCATCAGTAGAATAAACAGCCTAGACTCAGAGTGATGTGTAACGTTTTTTGCAATTTTTAGTTACTAATACAGGAATAAATATGGTAAAGAGAGATAACTAGAGTCCACTGTTGTTAATTTAATTGAAGTTTTATCAAAGCTCTGCATTTGCAATTTAGACAGTACTATGATGGAAGCATTTCAAGTCATTAAAAAGTTCATTTTATTTGATGTTTGAATTACTGTGACAGTTTTAATGTGATTGATGTTAATTGAACACTATTAGACTTTAATTTCGGCACATAATTTGGTTCTGGTTTTATTTGGTGCCTTACAGCACTTTAATTGTATTTGGTTTTGGTTTTGTTTGGTGTTTTACAGCATTTTAGTTTTGTTTGGTTCTGGTTTTATCTGGTGTTTTACAGCACAGTTTGGGGGTCCCCGAGTGGCCAAGTGGTCTAAAGCGCTCATCATTATGGATCACTGCCATCTCCCCTCTGTCGGCGTGGTTTTGAGTCTCAGATTCGGCCAATGTGGGTATGTTAGAAAGCTTGCCAGTAGCTTCTCGTGGGTCGGTGGTTCTTTTCGGGGTTTTCCCGGGTTCTTCCTCCACCATTAATACTGGCCGCCATGTATATCCTATCCTGTGCTGAAAAATGGCGTTAAACCCTACAACAACAACAGCACAGTTTGGTTTGGTTGGTGTTTTACAGCATTTTAATTTTGTTTGGCTCTGGTTTTATCTAGTGTTTTACAGCACAGTTTGGCTTGGTTTTGGTTCGGTTGGTGTTTTACAGAACAGCAACATAAGTAGTTATTGTGTGCCATTTAGAGTAATTGCAGGCACTGTAATTTGGAAAATAAAGATGAAATCCATCACAGATATCTGCATCTTTTAGCTCTACTGGTCATAGACCAGGAAAGCTTGTGGTGTGGTTTGTTGTCCATCAACCATCTGTCCATTATCACAAGTTTGTTACGTTATTGCTACTCCTACATTAGATGGAAGATTGCCATGAAACCTTACATTCATCTAATGGTCCAATTGGTCTTAAATGAAAATGGTGCAGCATAGACAACCAGTATGACTACTACATTGGTCATCTCAAAAATCTTGTTATCACATGTCCTCTTGAAAGTATGGTCATATCAACATGTGGTTTTAACTAAAGACTTCTTATAATATCTACTTGGTCCTAACTGAAAATGGTGCCAATCTAATGCCTAATATGGCTGCCACAGCAGCTATCTTGGAAATCTTGTTATTACTACTCCTCCTGAATAGATGGTCATATCAACATGAGATTTTCACCAGAAGAATTCTTATGATGTCTAGTTCGATCTAAATAAAAATAGTGGCGATTTGATGTCCAATATATTTGACACAGTGACAATTTTGAAAATCTTGTTACGTGCATTATCTGTTAAATGCATGGAAATTCTTTTCAGCCAGTAGTATGTCAGTCCCACTGAGAGACTACTGTTAAGTTTCACACACACACACACACACACACAGAGTATTTGAAACGTTCATTGTAATCAACTCATTCTCCTGAAACAAATATCAGATTATCATCACCCTCCCTCAGTCAGTGTTGATGACATTAAGGCTACCTATGAAAATACAAAATCTAAGCCCCACCTTACTTTGCCTCATGGCTGTATCCACACACACACACACAGAGACACAGACACACACGTGCATGCGCACACACACACACACACACAGACACACCCCCTCATGGCTGTATCCAGATCCAAAACTTTATTGTCATCTACCATATATACTTGTTTATAAGTTAAGTCCAACTACAAACTGCCAAGACCCAGATCTTCTGTCATATAATGCACTTTCAAATCTGGATCTATATAATCAAATGTAGACCCAGATCTGCTGGCAGGATAGAGTCTGTGTTGTTTGCAGTTGGATTTAACACTTATCCTCCTAAGACATGGTACCAAAATCTGATCTTTCTCCCTAATTTAATGTAGATGGGGTTCATGTTACAAATACAAATTATGTTGGACACACACTGACAGATGTACTGACAAATATACAGACATGACCTGTCACAATATATCAGATACTGAGAGATGTACTGACAAATATAGACATGACCCATCACAATATATCTGATACTGACAGATGTACCGACAAATATACAGACATGATCTGTCACAGTATATCAGCAGAATAACAAAGTGTACTTATGTGATAAATATGACATATAGCAATGTCCATTTATTGTTTATCTACACACTTCTTTCAATAATAGTGAAAATGGCCATGTGTTGTTTAAATACACCCTACTGTCATTACTAGGGAAGATAGCGCTTTTTGCTGATGTATCACCAGAGCAAATATTTAACTTTTTGAAATAATGCAGCTTACATATAAAAGTAAATGTGACCCCGAGCTTTCAGGATTTTATATTTTTACCATTTTGTTTTATTTTCTGTACTTTTTAAAGAATTTTAATGTCTTTACCTTGTATGACTAGATCTCAAGATTTTTTGGAAGGGTTTATCTTTCTGGGTTATTACAATTTATCTTTATTTTTTGAAAGTGAATTTTTAATTGACTTTATATGACATGGATTGTGTGATATGCTGTTAAACTCTCTCTCTCTCTTTACATATATATACACCACTCCCTCGATAACTCGCGCACAGCGGGGTCCACAAACATAGACCGCGCTATAAGAGAGGGCGCGAGTTACCGAGGGACCTCCAAATATTGAAAAAAAATCGTTTGGACATCGAGAAAACAGTGGGGGGGTCGGGGTTAGGGAACTTCGCTGTTTAATGACTGAATCCTCATTTTACATTCACGTCGATAATAATTTTTAATAACGCACTTTTTCTAATGAAGTTGTTCATTTTTCTGTTTAAATAACATTTATTTTCAAAATGTCCAACATGTGAAAGATCGTTCCAACTGGTTTCAGCAACCATTATGTTTACACGAAAAAGTGTGTATTACGTCACTGCTTTTTGTTTTCTTGATGAGTCTGGTTCCCGGAGTGGTATAGCATTGTATCCTACCAAATTGGGAGTGAAAGGAGCAGGGAATTAGACTAACTGTTGATGCACCACCAAACAAGATTCCTTTTGTTCAAAAAGCAAGCGGAATTTTCGTGAGACAATCATCTATGTCGAATCTCAATTTTTGTGCTGTTCAATTAGTACATTATTGATATCATGATTTCATTGGAAGTAATAATGAAACTTTTTATCATTCTTGAGGATATCTCAAAGTGCCAGTTCAAGAATTCTCTGAAACTTGCTTGCCCACAATGGTCTGTATCTGTGAAACCAAGTTCTTTATTTTACGAAGTATATTATTCTTTCCGCTTGGTTGCCATGCTATCTTTGATCACAGTTACAAGTGAGTCGGTTAATTTAAGGTAGTTTATGTTACATACACAATAACATTTATAACAGTGTTCAACTGATAAACTGAAGTGAGTTCACCCGACATATGACCGGGTCAGCTAGATTTTAAGTTTGTAGGATTTTCATGCCTTTTAACATTTCTTTTATTTCACCTCCATTATTTGATTCAAAAGACATAATTAACATGATAATACAAAGGAGGCCAGCTTTTAATTCAGTGCAACAATGCAACAAATACTTCTGCAAGTCAGTTATCAAAACACGGTCAGCACCTAAATAGGTTCTCAGAGAAATGCTTGCAGACATAGCTGTTACGGTAGATTGACACATTTTACATTTAATTACAAGAGGACACATTGCATTTATGATGATTACACTTAAAAGGAACTAGAAGAAAGAACTAGAACACAAATTTCAAATGATAAAAAAAAATATTTAATTTGTATGTATTTATTAAAGTACTGCCTCCACTCGGCGTAAGTGACATTTTCAGTGATCAAAATTTCCTTACATATTGTTAATTGCGGTGTGCTAGGAATGTCACTTGGAAAGAAAATGTAAAAAAATTGTATGACTTATTTTTAAATTTGGTATTTCATAATGTTGATTAAACTTTCCAGGTCCTATCTACCGTTTTCGACAATAAAATGAGCGATATATCAAAGTTTTTGCAGCTAATTTTGATCGCGATTTCCATAAAGTTCATAAAATAGGGATCTATTTTGGGGGTAATTTCTGGTTTTAAAAATGGGATCCACGCCTGACCCCGCATTATAAGTGGGTTCGTGAGTTATCAGGGCGCGAGTTATCGAGGGAGTGGTATATATATATATATATATATATATATATATATATCAGATCCTTACATTTTCTAGAATTCAACCAAACATTTTGATGGACTTGATAGCCATGCTATTCATTTTAAGCAAATATTTCAACCCTTCCATGGGTTTCATAAGGTGGTAGCCATAAACCCTATGTTTATCCCAATGATTTGTTACGGATTTCCACAGAATTGGGAGTGGGTTTGAGCAAAATGTATTAATACAAGGTATTTCTGTCATTGATTATAATATTGCCACATTCTCAGTATAGTAAATCACTCACTTAAAGTTCATCAGTTTGGCAAAAACATTCTCTTTGTTTTGTTGATACCAATATCTGTTTTGATTTTCTTTCCACTTCCTGACTGCTGGCATTGGAGCTCATCAAGAATGTCAACTTCATTTTTACAAAGTCAGGTGTGAAAATCCAAACTATCCAATTAATCACATTCAGGTAATGGCCTTTAATTGGAAATAGTTTGGTCAGTATTTCAGCTGCTGACAGTCCTGTATAATTGTTTTACACAATGTACTTGGAATCCCTCCCTCATTTCTTTGTCAACACTGATGAGTGCATCATTGCATTCTTGGTTGAACATAATGAGCGATCAGGCTGTCCCCATGATCATACTTTGGCATTTTCCTAACATTTGCAGGAAAAGTGTTAAGCACAAAATCTATCGTGTATGTTTGCATGAATAATCTGTATATATTGCTTTAACTGGCAGTTATTGTCACATGACTAACACTTTAGTTTTATCCTGTTTGAAGTGACCACTGTCACACATGGCTTTAAGAAACTCACTGCAGAGCTCAAAATGGGGTATATCAATGAGGTACACAGCTTTCAGTAATCTCAAAAATCCTTAGCCATGCTGCTTCATGAATTTATATGGCAAATCTTTTGTTTGCAAACACTGCATTAGGGTTACAGTTTTTGTCTTTATTACTTACACTTTGACATGGTCAGTAGTGCTCTCTTGAGAAGGAAATACCTATACTGGCAGTCTCATCTAGGTCAATCAATTTAAAACAAAACATTAAAATAACAAACACACATATTTACTGAGATGACTATCTTGGAAATTCCAACTCTTTTTCTCTAAAGGATTTTTAAGATCCCCTTCCCATTCCTGTCAACTTGTACAGGTTACCTGTAATTTGTACATTTTTTTTTCATTTTCATCAGTGTATGGCCATACAATCTATTTTTACGGTTTTTCTTATAAAAAATTCATGTTTTTTACAAACATTTTTGCAAATGTCTTTTTGTTAATCCTGGGAGTCTGGATGTAATTTTTTTTTAAATCGAGCATGATCCAGAATTTTTTTAACTATGCGCAAGCAACCTTGGGATAACTCTAATATGCTTTGGAAAGCAATGGAAGCCAGGAATGCCGAAATCGGATTAAGTTGAAATATCCTTCTTTAACGAAATGAATAAAAATATATTCATATTGAAGAAAGTGTTTAGATAGCTTCATTTCATTCAAGATTCTTATGATCCTATTAACCGATTTTAGTATTCCCGGCTTCCATCGCATTCCAATAAACTGAAATGTAGGCCAGTGAAACTTGAAAACATGTCCATTTGCTTGTGTGGGAATTTGAGTTTATTAGGAAAAAGACATCAGTGTAAGTAAGTCTGAATAAAACATTATAACTTTAATTTGTAGACAACCGCCGATATGGGATGCCAAGTGTGTGAGATATTCCTAAAACTTTGACTTATCGTTCCGATGTTAATCAACATCGGAACACACTACACAGTGCCGTTATTGGGCAGAAAGACCTTGATACCCCAAAAATACAAATCAGGTCGAGGTCTTACATTGTAGGAATATGGGTTTATGGGGGAAAAATATAAATATGTAATAATGAGAACATGATAAATCTGAAGAAGTTAATATTACACCTTGAAAATTCATTTTTCAAAATACCTTGCACATATCTTGTCTTTTTACTAGTAGCAACACTTGAGTTGCTCCACATCTGGATCATGAAGCACTTAAAGATGAGTTTGAGGATTATTGCATGTGTCTGATGAGTGTGTGCCTCTATTAACAGACGATCGCCAGAAAAGGAGCTTTTGTAGCTACTGGCTGGATATTATCAACCAGACAATTAGTACTGGTGGCATCTGCTTCCCAAATCTGAAATTAGTTATTCAGCGACTACTTACCTTGCCTCACAACAATGCAGACTGTGAGAGATCTTTTTTCTATGATGAAAACAAATACATACAGATTGTAGGAAGTCCCTGAATGCAGACATTTTTAAAGTGTAAAATAAACATTGAAACCTGCTGCATAGGATTTAAAACCCCTGATTACATTTTGAAAAGTGCAAAGGGTGCATGTGTTGCATATAATAATGTGTGTGTGTTACAACACACTCAAAATGAAAACAATAAAATAAAATAAAGCTTCTGAGATGTAAATAATTATGTAAATGTGTGTAAAATTAGTTCATTTATGGCATTTGTTGTTTTAACGCCGTTGATCTTATATAATATATGAACACATATTTTCGTGTAAGGTTTTTTCGGTCTTTGTAAGGTTTTTGTTGGTATGGCATACAGGTTTTCATCTCAAGGGTTTGACAGGTATGCCTTCTCTACCCCACCCACCCCTGCCCATTTAACCAACTAACTGTGAGAAGTATAGCCTTCAGGCAGTTGAGCTGTCAGTGACACATTTATTGATTGCCCAAGAAAGAAACAATGTATAAACTGCATCTGGTTACCTTTAAATTAAGTTTAGTCAGTCCAACAAAAAAAACAGAATCTGTAGGTTAGACAAAGTGACCATTGAATTAAGGTGTTTCTTTGACAGTTGAATGATGAACAAATAAAAAACAAGTTGATATTTGGGATATCCTATTACATGTACCAGTGTCCATTAGATGTCCAGTGGATGTACCAGTGTCCATTTGCTGTACTGGATGTACCAGTGTCCATTTTGCTGTCCAGTGGATGTACTGGTGAGAACCTATGAACTCATGGTCATATATGGAAAATACAAGGAATGTCATTATTATAAAGAAAGAAACATTAAAAATGAACAAAAATCAGCTATAAAATAATACTTGAGAATGATAATGAAAAGACAGTTGAGACAGTAAGAGCAAAACAAAAATGTACAGAGCGTAAAGTACCATTTAATTTTTAGTACAATATACTGTACATACACAAAGTGTTTGTAGTACAGTGTATTTCATTTGTAACGCAAAAGCATCAACAATCAGGAAACATGTTCCTCTACGTCATTCATTGTTTTAAGTTTATAGATACAGAAGTCCCTCTGAAGAAAAACAACCCCTGATCAAAGTCCACCTTGCAGGACAAAAGACGTGTCTATTTTTACAATTTTGTCCCCTTCAAGAGAGTCCATCCTTTTTATCAAGGAAGCTTTTCATTGCAGAACTGGTGACCTTATAATAGAAAGCCACTTATAAGAACACTTGATTTGCTGTTACACTGTGTTTTAAAAATAAAAAACTTGATTCGCTGTCACAAGTTATTTAGATAATGAAGTTTAAAACAGAATTTCTAGCTATATCCATAGACATTCTATAAGACATTTTTTGGATGACATGTCTAAATATTCAGTCTTGTGTTTTAGGATTGAAGGCTGTTGACATTAATATTACTGTCACATTAAGTGTTATCATTAACACAAATTAATTGTTATCATTAACACATATTAAGTGTTATCATTAACATATATTAAGTGTTATCATTAACACATATTAGACATGTTACAGTTTTGAAATAAATTTTAATAAAATCATAGTTTACCATTTGATCTCAATATTGCTGAAAATGTTAGTCTCTCATATGTTGCACAAAGTGTCAAAATTGCCAACAGTTCATCATAAAACTGTTATAAAGTTTGATGTTAGACCAATCAGATAGCACATTACACCCATATCTTGATGTTTGACCAGATAGATCATTACATTCATATTTTGATGCTTGACCAATCAGATGGCATATTGCATCCAAATTTTGATGCTTGACCAATTGGATTGCACACTGCATCTAAAATTTCCTGTGTGACCAGTCAGATATTACAAACACATCTTGGTTTGACCAATCAGATGACATGTTACATTCACATTTTGACTTTTGACTAATCAGATAGCACATTACATTGACAGATATGTTCAAACACAAAATAGAGGCTATTTTAGGATATGATTTATTTTTCATTTACAGAGAACGTGGTGTTCCATTGTTGGACTGCATATTGAAGTACATGTACTATAAATGTATGCTGAAGCTGCATGTGATATTCTACCCATTTGATCCATATACAAAGCCATACTAGAATGACTCGCTTAAAATCCATATTCAAATATACAATGCAAAGGTCACATTGCCTGGATCAGACAAGGTAGACCACATGGTCTTTATCATGAATTTTATGTCAAGAACAAAAACTCAAATGTGAATTTAGATATACAGTGTATTGATAATAATGCCTTTTTGTATCTAATTAATTGAATGAAATTCAGGAAAGGACTGAATGTAACTGAGACCCCTTTTGGAATCTTATTAAAAAACACAAGCCAAAAGCATTTAAATAAGGAGCTACAACATACCATGGTGGTCAAACCTTTTCTGATTCATCCGTAATAGCTGATGCATTGGCAGATTACTTCACTGACTTCAACAATATGAAAGATTATGCTCTTGTGACAATAATTTTCTATCATACTTTGAGCAAGCAGTTTCTAGCTGCAAACAATATTTATGCAGACAAGAACTTATAGCTGAGGAAATCGTTAAACAGGACCTGTCCAGTGCTATCTAATGCTATTCAAGTCTTAGAAAGGACCAAAGCATCCAGTTAGGACTTGTTGCAGAAGGAACACATGATCCATGGTGGCCTATCACTCACAAAGTCTATATTAAAATCATTATATTCCATACTGCAATATAAATACATACCAGATGCATGGAGAAAATGTTGCATCATACTGATTTGTAAACATAATGGGAAAAGTAAAGATGATCATTACATACATATATTTCCCTGTTGCCATTAATGTACAAGCTGTTCGAAAAAGTTGTACAATAAAAAATAAATAATTTTCCAGAAATAAATGAAGTTCAGATCCCCAAATCCGAACATCAAGGTTTTCAAAAGAGTTAGGCTGTAATGTAGCTGCTTTCAAACTACAAGGTTATCCCCTACAACTCCAACAGTTATAGTTATACCTATGCTGCCTGCCTAAATGTCCAGGCATTTTATACTGTTTGGACTGATTAATTTCTCTAAATACTGTTCAGTATTGAAATCAAAGGGAAAATTTGGAGGATAATTGGAGATGTATACAATAATCTACAACATACAGGTGTAGCTAGCAAATATTACTCAGAATAGTTTTTTAATATGAGACAGGGTGGCATCCTCTCCTCCTTTCTTCATCTGGTGCTCATAGATAAGGTACACCATAAGCTGGTCAGGAGCAACCAAAGTTGTAAAATAGGTAAATTACAATGCTGCTGTCCTACACTTTGAGATGACCTTACATGTCTAGCAAACTCTCCTGATAATCTGACCAACATGTCTGAAATAATAATTACAATAAATATTCATGAAAATGGTGCTTTGAAATAAATACTCAAAAGTCCTGTTTTTGTACATGGAAAGAGAAGAGGTTCAAACTGCAGGTTGTCCCAAAAATTGAAGCTACTTTCTTATGAAACTGATTTTTCAGATACTCACTTAGATATATTGCAAAATAGGTCACATTGTTCTATTAATCAAACCTTCAGTGCATGTTGAAAACCATGGCAAACATATTTAATTGTGAAGAAAATTCAAGGATACCAAGAACAGACTCACTCAGATATGTGTGAAGCTATGCTAGGGTTAATATAACAAAGACTCTGTGTTAGTCTATGCTAGGGCTAATAAGACTATGTGTGAGGCTATACTAGGGCTAATAAGACTGTGTGAGTCAATGCTGGGGCTAATAAAAATGTGTATGTCTATTCTAGGGCTAGTAAGACTGTGAGTCAATGCTGGGGGTTATAATTCTGTGTGTGAGTCAGTGCAAGGGCTAAAAAGACTAAGACTGTGTGTGAGGCTATGCTAGGGCTGATAAGACTAAGACAGTGTGTGAGGCTATGTTAGGGCTAATAAGACTAAGGCAATGTGTGAGGCTATGCTAGGGCTAATAAGACTAAAACAATGTGTAAGGCTATGCTAGGGCTAATAAGACTAAGACAATGTGTGAGGCTGTGCTAGGGCTAATAAGACTAAGACAGTGTGTGAGGCTATGCTAGGGCTAATAAGACTAAAACAATGTGTAAGGCTATGCTAGGGCTAATAAGACTAAGACAATGTGTGAGGCTATGCTAGGGCTAATAAGACTAAGACAGTGTGTGAGGCTATGCTAGGGCTAATAAGACTAAAACAATGTGTAAGGCTATGCTAGGGCTAATAAGACTAAGACAATGTGTGAGGCTATGTTAGGGCTAATAAGACTAAGGCAATGTGTGAGGCTATGCTAGGGCTAATAAGACTAAGACAGTGTGTGAGGCTATGTTAGGGCTAATAAGATTAAGACAATGTGTAAGGCTATGCTAGGCTAATAAGACTAATTTAAGGCTGTGTGTGAGGCAATGCTAGGGTTAATAAGACTAAGGCTGTGTGTGAGGCTATGCTAGGGCTAATATGACTAAGATTGTGTGCTAGGACTAATAAGACTAAAACTGTGTGAGGCTATGCTAGGTCCTTAAACCTAGTTCATGGCTTCTCTTTGTGTCCTAAAACCAAGTTTATGGCATCTCTTTGTGTCCTAAAACCTAGTTCATGGCATCTCTTTGTGTCCTAAAACCAAGTTTATGGCATCTCTTTGTGTCCTAAAACCAAGTTTATGGCATCTCTTTGTGTCCTAAAACCAAGTTTATGGCATCTCTTTGTGTCCTAAAACCAAGTTTATGGCATCTCTTTGTGTCCTAAAACCTAGTTCATGGCATCTCTTTGTGTCCTAAAACCTAGTTCATGGCATCTCTTTGTGTCCTAAAACCTAGTTCATGGCATCTCTTTGTGTCCTAAAACCTAGTTCATGGCATCTCTTTGTGTCCTAAAACCTAGTTCATGGCATCTCTTTGTGTCCTAAAACCAAGTTTATGGCATCTCTTTGTGTCCTAAAACCAAGTTTATGACATCTCTTTGTGTCCTAAAACCTAGTTCATGGCATCTCTTTGTGTCCTAAAACATCACTGTGTCTGTCTCTCAAAAAGTGCAGCCACCAATATACTGACCTAAATGTTGTGACATCTTGGTTTTTTGCATGAGATAGGTCACAAATGATTTTTCCTTTGTGTATATATATATATATATATATATATATATATATATATATATATATATATATATATATATATATATATCTATATATCTATATATAATCAGTTTTGGCCTAGCCCTCCACATGGAGCTCATCCAAAGCAGTGATGAGTTCCAGCTGCTGAATCTACTTGGGATTACCTCTGATGTTCCCGTGGAAGAAACTCAGTTTTACAGATTTTACATTAGCACATTCCAGTTCGTTGTTCAAATGTTCAGAATATATTTTTCCATATCTTATTTGTAACACTCATCTCCTAATTTCATCACAGATGACATTTTCTAGTATAGGCCACATACTGATGATGAGTGAACCTAACACTAGGCACATGGAGTAATGCCCCATACTAGATAATATTAATGCTTTAGACCTGTGATTGTAGAGAATGACTCATACTATTTCATATGGACAGAGAAACACCTATATTACTTATGGAAATAAATAAACACACACATGCATATATATATATATATATATATATATATATATATATATATATATATATATAATCCTTGTTCTTGTACATAATTTTAAATGAATGTTTTAGGTTTATGCATACATTTCCAGTTACCTTCATAATTTTTATTTACTTCATATTGCTTTGTTGTTTTGATATGATTCTTTATTTCCTTTTACTGTACAATCATTCATGCTAACCTTTGCATGCTTGTGCATTATTTACATGTGATGTGTCTGTTCACTTGTCTTGTTTGCCATGCATGTGTTGGTGAATCTCCATATGATTGAATGTATACATCAAAGTCATTCTGTAAGATCTTTTCTGGATAACATATCTGAAAATTCATGTTATAACAGTCTTGTGTTTTAGGATTGAAGGCTGTTAGCAGTAATTTTACTGTCACAAATTAATTCTTATTATTAACACAAATTAAACATGTTACAGTATTAAAATAACATTTAATAAAGTCATAGTTTACCAGTTTATCTAGACACTGTTTGAAACATAGTCTAAAAGTTGCCAATAGTTAATCATTAATGTTTATAAATTTTTAAGTTTGACCAATAAGATAGAATATTACATCCACTTCTTCATGTCTGACCAATCAGATTGCACATCACATCCACATTGGACTTTTTTAGTAATCAGACAGCACATTACATTGACAGATATGTTAGAACACAAAATTAGATGACATTTATGGATAGGATTTATTTTCAATTTCCAGAGAACGAGGTGTTTTATTGTTGGACTACATATTGAAGTACCATGAGATGAAGTCTAGATGGAAAACAATCCTTGTGCTAAGCTCTAAACCTGGAGGTAGGGTAAAACACGACTCTTTCTTCACTTGTATATGTGTGTGATACCAATCTTTATGAATTTCATCTCTGTTTCAGATTTCAAATTAAGAGTAAAATGAAAAAGATCAACCATTAAAAAAAATGGAACTCACCTCCCTTGGAGGCAGATTAAATGTTGGCAAAACAGTCATGCTAGCATGATACCGTTGAAGTCTAGACACCCAGAATTGCAAATTAGACATGTTAGCATGACACTGTTGAAGTCTAGACACCCATAATTGCAAAGCAGGCATGTTAGCATGACACTGTCAAAGTGTAGACACCCAAAATTGCAAAGTAGGCATGTTAGCATGACACTGTTGAAGTCTAGACACCCAAAATTGCAAAGCAGTCATGCTAGCGTGGTATTGTTGAAGTCTAGACACTCAAAATTGCAATGCAGACATGCTAGCATGTCATATTTGAAGTCTAGACACCCAAACTTGCAAAGCAGGCATGCTAGCATGTCACTGTTGAAATCTAGACACCCAAAATAGCAAAGCAGGCATGCTAGCATGACACTGTTGAAGTCTAGACACCCAAAATTGCAAAGCAGACATGCTAGCATGGCACTGTTGAAGCCTAGACACCCAAAATTGCAATGCAGACACTGTGTGTGACACTAGCATGGCACTGTTGAAGTCTAGACACCCAAAATTGCAAAGCAGGCATGTTAGAATGGCTCTGGAGAAGTCTAGACACTCAAAATTGCAAAGCAGACACACTAGCATGGCACTGTTGAAGTCTAGACACCCAAAATTGCAAAGCGGGCATGCTAGCATGACAATGTTGAAGTCTAGACACCCAAAATTGCAAAGTAGGCATACTAGCATGACAATGTTGAAGTCTAGACACCCAAAATTGCAAAGCAGACACACTAGCATGGCACTGTTGAAAACTTGACATACTCCTGAAGTATGATCTGGCTTGTAGCACTCATTCTCAGTCAGCCATGGATTTTACAGTTCCTGTGCATTTATTTCATTTCAAGGGTATATATTTTCATGGTTTAGTGAAAAATGACTCTCTCATTGGTACTTAAATTCATGGATTCGGTTCTATTTCTCCATTGACTGATCATTGTTCATATGGATTTTGTAAATTAATAGGTCGGTACTTTTTCTCCATTGAAGAATCATTGTTCATAGGGACCTTTTTAAATAATAGGTTTGTACTCTTTTGCTGTTGAAGGATCATTGGATTTTTTAATCGACAGTTTTTTTTGTACTTTTTTTCCATTGAGAGATCATTGCATAGAGGGATTTTTCAGTTAATAGGTTTGTACTGTTTTGCCATTGAAGGATCATTGGATTTGTTTAATTAGTAGCCATGAAATTCATGAAAATGTGTACCCCACAAAATGTGGTAAAGTCATAGCAATTACATACCTGCCAAATTTTGCCAAATATTGATGCTGTTATATAGGGCTGTTCAATTTAAACATACATGGTACCCAGGGAAGTCAGTGTTTTGAAAATATATGCCAGGGTAATTTGATTTTGCTAAGTTCACATTAAAATGGTAAGAAAATTCTAAATTGCATCTATGGGTGATTACCCAACATTAAAAGAGCCTTCCTAGGTCCCAGGTATGTTTTACTGGAACATTCTATTTGTTACAATATTACCATTTGTTATAACTTTACTATTTGTTGCAGTAATATTGGTTGTTACAATGTTACTATTGCAATATTGCTGCTTTTTACAATATTACTGTTTGTTGTAATGGTACTGTTACATTGTTACTATTGTTACAATATTATTATTCATGACAATAATACTATTTTTAGTTATGTTACTATTTATTACAACATTACTGTTTGTTACCATATTACTATTAGTTAAAATATTAGAACTCAAAGGGCAACCAAAACTTTTCCATTTCTAATTCTGTTGCTTTTTCTTTTCAGCATCACCCTGTGAACAAGGACTAGTTCCCAAGTACCTGTTGGATGAAAGTCAGCAAGGACTCAGAAGCCCTGGTTTCCTATTTGAAGACCCTATCTCCGAATCATCCAAGCACAATCTGGTGTCACAAGCTACCCAAGTGATATCTGGACAACCAGATTTTTCAAGCTTATCCACTGATTGCAGTGACCTTGACCTAAATTCCAATGAAACCCGTCAGCAATTAGAGTTCATGAAAATACAAGCACAGGTAAATTATACAAATATTAATAGTTAAGTATCTTGGTGGTGGAATTAGAAATTATTAAAAAAAATCTTATTGTTTGAATAATATCAGCTGCACATTCACTAGCAACAAGAAACTAATATTTACTGTGGTGTTGATACAGTTAGTATCAGTGATACAGTTGCAATAAACAAAACTACCCGAATTATTATAATTTTTTTCTTTGCTGTAACGAATCTTGGAAAACACATGTATTTTACCTCATTATTTATTGACCTATTATGTACATGCAGATACATACGTTCTTCATAATCCAACACAAAACATTTCCATTAAGGTTTATATGCCTTTCTTGGTCATTACACCATAAAGTATGGCCAAATGATTTCAAATGAGCACAGCAGGAACTATACATTGTAATTAATTTTAACTGTTAGGAGTTCCTAGATTATAGTATTGTAATTAATTTTAACTGTTAGGAGTACCTAGCTTACAGTATTGTAATTAATTTTAACTGTTAGGAGTACCTAGATTACAGTATTGTAATAACAATAGAGAAGCATCTTTAATAAACTGCCATTTTGAACAGCATTTTTTTTGTTAGTTTCTCCGATATCACTAGAAAATGACATTGACAATGTCAAAAACAGTTCAAATCTATATTGAAACAAACCCTATGAATGTACATGTGTTGTCACACCATACTTCTCATCTCTTAAAGACCATAGTGGTCATGGCTGTCTCAGCGTTGCAGCTACGTAATTTAGGTGGTTAATTCAAAACTAAATGCAAATTTTTGGGGACTTGAGGAAGTTTTGAAAACTACACAAATTTCATTGCTTGTTCTAGTGGCAATTGATTACCTGTTGATACTGATTTGTAATTACAATAATGTAATCAAGGCACTTTGTCAATTAGAATTGCAATGTATAGTTTCTGCTGTAATCATACAAAGTCTTATGACCCAAGCAAGAATTACCAAAATAGAATGCACACTGAAAGAATAGTACAATGGAGTGAAAGAGCTATAGATTGATGGTTCATAATAATCAGGTTACAAATTCACCTTTTTGCTGTAAATAGAATTTGATTTAATTTACCAACAAGACCTGGTGTGTGCACCATCATATTGCTCTCGGACAAACAGAACAAGATTGGTGTGCAAACAGTGTGATGCTTAGACTGAATGATATCCTATCCTCTGTGAATTATGTTGCTCTGCTAATATCAGTGTGTACAAAATAACACTCATATTAATGTGTACAAAATAACACTCATATCAATGTGTACAAAATAACACTCATATCAATGTGTACAAAATAACACTCATATCAATGTGTACAAAATAACACTCATATCAATGTGTACAAAATAACACTCATATCAATGTGTACAAAATAACACTCATATCAATGTGTACAAAATAACACTCATATCAATGTGTACAAAATAACACTCAAAAGATAAAATATTAACCATATTCAGTAGATAAACAAATAAAGACTTGTGTTATAGTCTTTAAGTCCTCCAAT
This sequence comes from Megalonaias nervosa, assembly GCA_016617855.1. Classification (NCBI taxonomy): domain Eukaryota; kingdom Metazoa; phylum Mollusca; class Bivalvia; order Unionida; family Unionidae; genus Megalonaias; species Megalonaias nervosa. The sequence continues at coordinate 63,420 of JAECUM010093459.1, read as the reverse complement.
TTGGGGAGATTAGTGATTTAATGGCTAAGGACATAATTGTTTTATTGTTTGGGATAATAAAAACAGTCAATTAAAAAATTAAATAGTAACTTCTGTTCATTGTCATAATTCGCATCTTGTATTCCTGGTTTCAGTAAAATTATAATGTCCATTTTGTAAAATGGTATGGTCCCTTTATTATCTCTTGTTTATCCTCATTCATGTGTAAATTCATATATTATGCACTTCTCCTATCTATCTTTTCTTACATTCATTCATTGTTTTTTCATTTGTTCATTGTTTCATTCATTTTATTTTGAAGTCTACTCATTTACTTACCAACTTAAATGCACCTACCTCTGTTTGTTTGTCCATTTGTTGTGCATTCTTTTCCATTATGAGACTGAATGGTGAAATCAAAAACTAAATGAATTAGATTATTAGGGGCAATCTAAAAGAATTTGCTAGAAAAATTACAAGGCAAATAATTATAACTAAACTGAGACAGCTGTGATGGAGGTATTCCTGAAGATTATGTGAATTTTTATCATGTGAAAATATATGTATGATTTAATAATTTTAATGCATTAGCTTCTTTGGGCAAGATAAAGATTGTATGCATCAAAATTGGCATGAAAAGGTAAATCAGCAAAAACAATATGTGTATTATTAAGACTACACATCATTACAGGATGCTGAAAAAAATCTATGCAGTGGATTTCTGCATTCTCTTTTATATATTTAAATGTTTGAGCCATAAATGTAATATTGAGGCAGGTAAATATGGATTTGACATTGCCTCAGAGTAAGTTGTTAAGTTCTGTTCCAGAAATTGTTTTACTATTAGTTCATGATGAACACCTTTTTTCTTCAATTTACCAAGATATTAGAGAGACAACATGTTAAGATTGATGTTGGTCTGCCCTTCCATCTTTGGAAAAATTCTATAGCTTGATTTCAGCTCAAAGTCCACAAGTTTATATGCAATTTAACAGCTTAAAATAAAACTATACATCATGTTGGCAAGTTACACTATCAGAGGTGCACTGTACTCCAATATAGTGACCTTTTTGTATGTATTATAGAACAGTAGCCTAAATTACTGAAACAAAGAATATAAATTTACTTCTGTTTTGCACTTTTGGGGAGATGCCATTGTAACCTCCATTTCATTTGTATAATAGATTGACTCTTTACTAGGCTGCATGGTAATTTCACCCTGAGAACATTGTCTTCATATAACTCTACATAATGAAACAAAGCCACCATGTTACAAAGTTTGCCTGTAGGATTTAAGACACCACTCACATGGGCTGTTTTTAGGCATGAGATTCTGTCACACCTGCATAACTCATAACTTATCCTATGGACACAGAACAACTTAGCTGAAGAGAGCATGTGGTGAAGACTCCAAATGTGAAGGTTTAAGGAAAAAAAATGGAAGGATTGATTATCTCAGTGCAGGACCTGGCATTCATTGCCAGCAATGTAAAAGGCTGCATACAAAATCAAAAGGTCCAACAACAGTGAAGAATGTGTTAGTGTAAAGATGCAACAGCTAACCCACCTGATCAATAAGTGCAGCATGTTCACCCAGTACGAAAGCAGAAATTAGTAATAACAATTTGTGTATTTGATTTGGATTTCAATATAGCTTTAACAATTTTTCAGTCATATTGTTATGATGTCTGCAGTGTGGCAGTTTATAGTGATATCTAGCACTGGGGCATCATGCCGCAGGCATGTAGCATTATGTCCCACCCAGTCCCATTATCCTGATACCAGACCAACCAGTCTTAACATTAACCTCTTAATGCTGAGTGCCTAGCAAGGCAGCTGTAAGTACCATTTTTATAAGTCTTTGTTATGACTCAGCCAGGGTTCAAACCTGCAACCTCCCACATCTGAGTGGATGCTTTAACCACTAGGCCACCGGGGCGGTCAGTATTAACAATTTAACACTAGCAATATACTGGCAGTTATCTAGGAAATATGGACCTGTATGTAAAACTGCAAATTGAAAATGTGGTCAAGAACAGTGAGGCACAAGTTATGTGGGATTCAAAGGTCCAGACTGATCAAAGGATAAAGCACAGGAAGCCAGAAATACCACTTATATCCAAGAAGAGAAACTTACATTATAGACAAGATAGTAACAGGGTACATTTATGTTACATGAAAAGAACAAGAAAAACAAATGACTAAATACTTTGACTTTGTGAGAAGACTCTTAAAGGTCGGGAAAATGCAGACAGAGAGCATACCAGTTATAGTGGGAGCAGCAGAAGTTATATTTTACAAATTAAGATGGCCTACAGAAGCAGTCTGACTCAGACCTACTGCAGAAACATCGCTCCTTGGAACAAGAAGACAATAAGGAATATGACTTAAACCAGACCCAGACCTATTACAGAAACAGCACTCCTTGGAACAATAAGACAATAAGAAATGTAACTAAAACCAGACCCAGACCTACTACTGAAACAAAACTTCTTGGAACAAGAAGACAATAAGAAATATGACTTAAACCAGACCCGGACCTACTGCAGAAACAGCACTCCTTGGAACAAGAAGACAATAAGAAATATGACTTAAACCAGACCCAGACCTATTACAGAAACAGCACTCCTTGGAACAAAAAGACAATAAGAAATATAACTGAAGCCAGACCCAGACCTACTACTGAAACAAAACTTCTTGGAACAAAAAGACAATAAGAAATATAATTAAATCCAGACCCAGACCTACTACTGAAACAAAACTTCTTGGAACAGTAAGAAATATAACTACAGCCAGACCCAGACCTACTACTGAAACAAAACTTCTTGGAAAAGTAAGGATACAAAGAAGGTCCTTGAGATCCAAGGACACAGGAAGTGTCCTTATCCAAGGTAACAACAAACCAGTCACAATGCCATAAATAGGCTTCTGAAGAGAGAAATGATAATAATGTTATGCATATTTAATTTATATTGTGTACTTGACCTTTGTCCATAACTGAGGGTAGTATATTTTTAGCCTACCTGACTTTTATCATTTGTTTCAAAAGTTGTTTACTGATGTTTGAGCTGACGTGAACAAATTTATTTAATTCCTTCTTTCTGTTCCATATGTGGAATTATTTGCTGTTGTGTTAAGGTATAATTTGAGAGGAATCATTTATTTAAAAATTACTCACTGGAATTACAAAGTGTACTCATTGACTTTTTGGACTTAAACACTACTTTGGAGTTATTGTGAATTCATTCAAAGACATTCCAGATTGTATCATTGTGATACATCAAGATTGTCTCTACATCAACCTATTCAAGACTATTGGTACATCAGCACATTCAATACTGGAAATCATTTGGAACACTATACCTTTTGGACTTGTGATAGAACATTTTGGATTACTTGAGATTTAATTCACAATACTTCAAGTTCCTCATAAATTTTCACATTGTAACTTTGAGAAATAAATTATTTGTTAATTTTTATAAACTTGTTGTTTTCACTGTCACTTATTTTATGACTATCACCATAGAGTTGTAATAATAATAATAATAATAATAATAATAGTGTTTATTTGTAATACAGGCCACTGACCCTTGATACATATCCATACATCCTGCAGTACAAAAAGGTGTTTTAGTGTGTAACAGAACTTTGTATCTGTTGGAAGTGTTACATGTGAAAGTAACCATTATTCCATTTTTTTTCTAACTGGGTCAAATGCAAATATATATTAATCAGCAGTCACACAATCTGATTTAAAGAGAACCCTAACACCTGCAGGGAGCAAACATGCTTTGTGATATTGGTCTAGAGTCTATATAACATGAGTTGATGATAGAATGGTTTCTCTAACCATTAAGGCTTTTGTGGTAAACTGCGCTAAATTAGTCATCAGAATGTTACTAGTATCATGTTGTATAAAAGAGTTTAATTTTGCATAAGTTGGATTTTAATATGTCTAAGAGACAGTGATTTTTGTAATATAATCACTATGCTTAGAGTGGGGGAACTTACCAATCAGAGGTAACATGGAAAGATGTGAAAGTATTTGTCATGAGGAAAGATTGTGTCAAAATTGTAACATTAATATTGACAGTGAATTCCATTTTATTACTTTTTGTCCACAATATGGAAAATTATGAAGAAAATATTTACCTACCTTTGTATATAAAATCCAACTTAATCAGAAATTAGAACTTTTATACAATTCTAGATAAGTGAATTCTACTCTCAGTAACCTATAGAAACACAGCGTTTCAATTGACTTAATCTCATCCAGCAGCTTTCACCTAAAAATGTCTTCACATTTGACTGAAATCTAAGAAATGTATTTTCATTGTCTGAGTACACCAAACATTGCCAAATCCAAAGATAAATAGAAGCTTTCTAAGACTGTTAACCCAGCTGTCAAAATTTCCCTCCATCATAACTGTAAATTGTAACATTGTTTAGGATATCAGATCTGTCTTCTGGCATTTTTAGAATTCTTAGCCAATATTTCAAAATATGTTTATCTTATACTCTGCATAATAATTGTTCCTAATTCATTATATATGGATGAATTTGGAGTTGACATAGACATACCAAGAATATATTACAAAATGACAAATGAATGTTTTCAATATCATTGGCATTGTTAAACCCCCAAACCCCAGCCCCATAGTTAAGGATGATAGCTATCTTTGAGTCAAACACATGAAGCAATCCATTTACCGGTAATTTGCGAAATTCTGAAAGACTTTGCATAAAAAATATGCATAGCCTTAAGCGCTTGCAAAGACAGTTTCCTGGCACTTATACCAGTTTTTTGAAGAACATTTGCATCCTAAATACTTAAAATATGATTGAATCTTTACCTCTCTGTGGCCATAGTACCACTTTTTATAATGTCTGAGATAGCCACTCTGTGAAAATACAACCACTCTTGTTTTTTCCATGTTCACTTTTAATTTCCACTTTAGACAATATGTATGCAGCCTGTTGAGTATATTTAGCAGCTGGTGGGTAGTGTCGGCAAAGACAATTAAAACATCTGCATTCAAATGTAAAATAGTTCTAAGGTTTCTACCAACACTTCCCTGTTACCTTCAGCTGAAAAGGGTTTCAGATCATTCAGAGATATAAAAAAGAGTAAAGGTGATAAAACACAACCTTGGCATATGCCCATAGGACAATTAAAGACATTAGTAATAAGATTGGTGGACTTAACACATGCTTTTACATCATCATAAATTGCACTAATGATTTGTAACATTTTCCACTGATACTTTTACTAAGTAGCTTTTGGTTTGGTAAACATATCTCTACCCTGTCCAAAGCTTTTTCATAGTTTATAAATACTGCATAGAATCTACACCTACATTTTCATAAATATTTACAAATTAATGTATATAATATAAATATATTATCTGCTGTAGAGTAACCCAGTCTTAATCTGACTTGTTCTTTGCCCATTAATTTATTTTCTTGCATCCGTTCATTTATCCTATCTTGTAAAATTGATGTAAACACTTGGCTTAATACAGGTAGTTAACTAATGCCTCTGTAATTGGAAGATTCATTTGCATCCCCTTTTTTCAAAATTGGTATAATGATAGCCATTGACCAATATTCTGGATAATATCCAACATTGAATAGTTTATTAAATAATATATTGTTACTATTGGTGTAGTTATATTGCCTATACATTTAAAGAAATCACTTGATTAAAAATTCTGCTATCCCAGTTTTGTCATATTTCAGTTTACCCAATGCTAGGCAAACCTCCTCTTCAGTGATTGTGCTAGCCAGAGTATCATGAATGTTTTTACTTCCTTGCATCAGGTCAACAGAACTGGAAAAATTAAATAATTCTGAAAAATATTCATACCAAGTTGCAGATGTGATACTGTTTTGTACACTAGCAAGCAGATTCTTTATAAGGCACCAAAAATATTGTGTATTTTTAGAGTATAATGTAGATAAAAGGTTATCTTTTTGTTTTAATTTATACCTCTTTTGCTTGCTTCTTGTAAGAGATTTGTACATATTTTGATAGAATTTATAATCATCAAGTGTTTCATTTGTGCCTTTTAATCTGAACTGTCTTAGATATCTTAAGAAGGCTTTCTGGTGGTTATGCAATCAAATCAAGAGTGACCTTCTGGAAGTTTTCTTGGAAATATGACAGCTAGATTTGGCTTCTACTGTCTTCATTGTTTGCTGCATCATGGCAAATAGCAGTAATTGTTTCAGCTCATTCATTGAGCTTGTTATTGTTGGTATCATTCAAAATCTTATCCACATTTTGGAGAAAAAAAAAAGAACTTTGTAATTTTGGATAAAAGATAAACCTTCTTTGTTCCAAATGTGTTTATCTATTTTGTTACCTCCAGAGTCACTGAAAGCTTTTTGTTCTAGTTTGCCTATGTAGTCAAGGGAAAATACAGTGGCCATATATATATAGATTCTAATCTGTCATCTGTTTGAAGGCATAATAATAATAATAATAATAATAATAATAATAATAATAATAATAATCATTTTGAGATACATGTTCATTTAACAACAACTCATTGCCTGGGATTTTCATTTCAATGCTAAATTTAACTGAAACATGCTTACACACACCATTGTCATTGCAAAATATACCAACAAACTGAGGCATATAATTCACAGTTCAGCAGTACATTTCAGTTGCTGACTGTTTTTTGAAAGATTGACATGCAGTGTTAAAGCCATAATATTGACATTTCAGTATGAAACAACTGTGAAAGTTAACTATGATTAACGTCTACAGATTCTAAGTTTGTCAGTTGTGGACAGCAAAATTTAAACATTTTAGGTTAAACTTTAGATCTTTTTTTACCACAGCACAGAAAGTTCAAATGAATAATCAAATAGTGGTAATTTATCTTACCCATGTTTTGTGCATGCCATGTAAAAGAAAGAGAAATAATGCAGTTGTAAGATAAACTGATACAAATTTGCCTGCACTAAATCATTCCCATCAAGTTTAGTGGGATGTCAAGGTTAGCATACATTAGGCCTTGGTCAGTGTCATTGTAATGTTTAGTTTATATACATAGTTTACACGAGTGTTGAAGAAATAAATGTTGGTGTTGGAACTCATTTGTTATGTTTAGCTGTGTTTCTAATAAGAAGTCACTGTCCCTATTTAGCTCCTCAGGTCTTTGAATGTGATAATTAGGCAAGATATGTAAAGGGACATAACCCAAGCTCTCTTATGACTGTTTGATGTAGCACTTCAGTCATTTCAATAGAAAATGCCCAGCTTATGTGGCTGGTTCAATATTTTCTCAAAGTAATCTTATATCAGTTCTCTTTTAAGAGATAAAGAGAAAAAAAGACTTAAAACATGTACAATAGTATATGTATTTGGAAAGGTTAGGGATTTGCTTTGTTATGTATATTTAAAGTATATTGTTTGTTAGTTCTTTTTTCTCCATAATTATGTGTTATGTTTAAATATATTTTGGATTTGGCCTTGTCCAAAATCAAATTCACTCTGTTCCTGACTAGAATGAATGATCCTAGCTAATATTCCCCTAGGAGCGTGGGTTAAATAAATCATTATCAGTAGAAGTAAACATTTTTATTATGGTCTGGGTCATGATTATTGGAATTCTCCCATAAAAATACCTAGCCTACCTGATGTTCACCATATTCTGTATTATAATTTGAGTATCATAATCTTTTACAATGGAAGATTGCATCAAGTAATAGTTTGGGAGTTTTTTTATAGAAAAATGCTAATTGAGACCTAGGTAAAATTGAGGTTTATGATCTTTTATAATCTTGTTTACCAGAAAAATTGTATATTCCTGCAATAACATCTGAAGCAAAAATCAGTCTTATTGTTGTGTTCAGTATTTCATTTGGGCTGGAGTTATTAACTGGAATTACAAAGTGCTCAGTAATATTCTTGAACAGAAACACTAACTGGGAATTATAGTGAATTCAAAGAAGGACATGATGGATTATAATATTGTGATCCATCAGAAGAGTGTTACATGCACTACAGGCACATCAACACTTTCAGTGCTGGATCATATTTTGAACACCACTCGAATTTAATTAGAACTTTATTCATTAGGACTGGTGATAGAACTCTTTGGACTCTTTGGTATTTAATTTGTAATACTGTAAATTCTTTTTAAATTTTCACTTTGTATTTTAGGGAAATCAGTTATTTGTTGAGTTTTACATAACTTATCAGTTTTCACTCTTTTCTATTACTTAGTTTAATACTGTAGAGTTGTAATAGCTTATGATAATAAAAAGAACATGATTCTCACATCTGTCTGATCCTGTTAATGCAGTACCACCTAAACCTTCAAAGTGATTTGTATTATCATCATTCAGCAAGTATTCCGTTATAAGAATGTCCTTGTAATGAGAGTTGGCTGTATTTTTACTTTTTTGTTTCACAGGTATATGTAAACAGACTGAAGATTGATGTAAATGACATGAGGGATCACCTGCGAATTGTGGACAAGGATGTACCAAGAACAGACAGAGATTATCCATATTTTGCGTCAGTATATTTAGAGTTAAACCTGTATATTACAGACACCTATATATTAGGGATGGCTATTACTAAAGAGAATGTTTATAGGTCCTTTCTTTTTTATTTATGATCATATTTTACTTCTTTCACTAAAAGACAAATTTTGATGCACCCTTGGATGGCATTTATTGATAGGCTTTACTGTCCTTTGCAGTTGCATGTTCCTTTGCCACATGATTACAATGTGGCAGAATGTATGAATCTTCTGTAATGGAGACTGGTCAATGGGACAATGGGATCTCAATTCATATGGTCACATATTATATATATATATATATCCTGCCTTTATTAGAGTCATTACTTTATGTTATAAAAAGTGGTATGTCATATATTAGTGTCATTAATTCATGTTATAAAAATGGTATGTCATATATTAATGTCACTGCTTCATGTTATAAAAATGGTATGTCATATATTAATGTCATTACTTCATTTTATAAGAATGGTATCTCATATATTAATGTCATTACTGCAATTTATAAAAATGGTATGTCATATATTAATGTCATTACTGCATGTTATAAAAATGGTATGTCATATATTAATGTAATTACTTCATGTTATAAAAATGGTATTTAACACTGAAACATAGCATCATACAGCATCTTCATTTTTGAGAAGCATAAGTCTTATCAGTTTTGCGGTTAACAGATTGTTAAGGTCAGATTAAGTATATCATCCATTTATTCAAAATTTATTTGGCCATAAGTTGGTCCTCCAAGCAGAAGTAACTCTGCAGTGCCTTCATTTTGTAATTAAAGATAACTGTGCATTATAGACATCAAATATCGGGACAGCTGTATTACTGTGTGTTAAACTTACAACTTGTATCAAATGTATTGTACATAAAATGTATCAGCTTGTATAAAATGTATCATACATTGTATCATACATAATTATTTGGATAATATTGTCCCTGTTTGTAAATGTATTTTTATGCAGTACATGGATAATACATTTTAGTGGGTCAATGGTGTAGCTCCTCATTTTTCATATGAACATATGTTTTAAGAGCAGGTGAACTCACACAAGACCAATCCTTTTTAGTTTGAAGTTGAATTTAATCTTGATTTTAATCACAGGTTTTAGTAATTCAAAACAGAAAATTGCAGTTGGCAGCAATTATTATTATTATTATTATTATTATTATATTCATTATTGATATTCTTTTTTAATCAGGTTTTGGCACTAGCATCAAAGTTATTTTAAGTTATATCATGTGAAGTAGTAACATTTCATGCTTATCATTTTGTAACTTCAGGGGACCCTGTAATCCTCACCTTGGTGTTCTGCGTGACATTTTGATTACCTATGCTACCTTCCACCCAGAAGTTGGGTACGCCCAGGGAATGAATGACATACTGTCACGGTTTTTGGTCGTCTTTGATTCAGAGGTAGGCTCTACTGATTATGATTTTGATCCATCTTAAGACCTCAAATTACTATTCATATTAAGGCCTTGCATCACAATAATAATAAGGGCTTAAGTTACAAACCATATTAAGACCTTCATTTGCAATTCATATTAAGGTCTTGAGTTAAAATTCTTATTAAAGCCATGAGTTAAAGCCCATATTTAGGCTTTGAGTTACTGTTCATATTAAGTCCTTTGAAGCACAATCCATAGCAAGGCTTTGAATTAAAATTCATAGTAAGGCCTTGAGTCACAATTCATTCCAGGGCAATGAGGTACAGTTCAGATTAAGACCTTGAGTTAAAATTTATATTAAGACCTTGATTCACAATCCATATTAAGGCCTTGAGTTACTGTTCATGTAAAGGTTTTATAGCAAGATCTTGAGTTGCAATTCACAGTAATGCCACAAGTCACAATTCATACTAAGGCCTTCAGTTACAATTCATATTAAGGCCTTGAGTCACAATTCACGGTAATGCCTCAAGTCACAATTTATACTAAGGCCTTCAGTTACAATTCATATTAAGGCCATGAGTCATGATTCATAAAAAGGCCTTGAGTCACAATTCATGCTAAGGCCTTTGGTTACAATTCATATTAAGGCCATGAGTCAGAATTCATTGTTACAAAAGGTCATGAATCACAATTTATGTCAAGGGCTTCAGTCACAGTTCATGTTTCAAAATGCGCAGTACAATCTATAAATGATCTTCTAGTAAATCCTATATCAAATCCTCAGATGTATGAGAGATATAGTGGACAAACATCTTTTATCTAGTACATCAGGTCTCTCTTCTTCTTCTCCTTCACCTCTTGTTTTGATAGTCCATAAATATACCTTGGCATAACATAGATATTTTTTCCATTCCAGCTTTAACTAAAATTAAACTGCCACCAACAGTATTGCTGCAGTTGTCATGTACTACATAATATTTTAATAGATATCTCTAGAACTATTTCAGTTACATAAACTACAAAAGACATGGTTGTTCTTTAGTGTATGATAGAATACAAGTTTCTAAGGAATTTTTGAAACAGTGTTTCAAGTTTTGATCATGCTTATAGAAAATTATTAAAAAGTTATTATGCATTCTAATTGTTGAGAATATGTGTTTAAAATAAGAAAGTTTCAAAGAAATGTTGAAAACACTCTACTCACCAAAAATGTAAAAATGACAAAAGAACCAAACAAAGCTCATCAGCACAATGATTGGCAAGTTCATGTATCAAGAATAAATTGATGTTACTGGCTGTGCTGATTAAAACAGCTGTGGCATCAAAACTGTGGATTTTTACATGTCTAGGCTTGTACAAAAGTAACAAGAAAAGAGTGAAGCCAACAAGCTTTGTAAAATTTAACAAATAATTTATTTCCCTAGAAAAACAAGGTAAAAATAAGAAAAAGGACTTATGGTTTATGAATCAAATCCAAAAATAATACAAGAATTAAAAAATATAAGTCCTATCAATAAAAGGTCCTAAGTGAATCACAGTTCGAATCCCAATGAAATTCCAAGATGGAAGGCGATGACGTCTTCGATGGCCTTCTTTGTCCTGATGTGTTAGCAGTTCTTTGTTGAATCACAAAGAAATAATATCCCAGTTTAGAATTTCTGAATAAATTTCAATAAATTCCTTTGTCCAGTAATTCTGATGAGCACTAGTATTTTCCAGGGAAAATAAATTGCTAATTCCAGAAAATAGAAAAATTCAACTCAAACTGGTCGCAACAAAACACCTTTGAGCTTCAAAGGTTTAAAGCACAACTGGCTATTTCTTCTCAAGAAAATGACTTTATAGTAAATTAAAACGCAAAACAGATTCCCGGATGGGGTCACATGATCACCTCTCTACAGAACAATGTAGAAATGTTACATGACCATTATCATGTATTCCAGTATAGCCTAAGCTAAAATCAATGATTTTTACTCTGGAAATGAATAATAAAAGAAGTTGTTTACTCCAGACCTGACAGGGGCCCTGAGTGGCCGAGTGGTCTAAAGCGCTGTCCGTTACGGATCACTGCCATCTCACCTCTGTCTGCATGGATTCGAGTCTCGGATTTGGCCAATGTAGATATGTGAGAAAGTTTGCCAGTAGCTTCTCTTGGGTCGGTGGTTCTTTCCAGGGTTTTCCCGGGTTCTTCCTCCACCAATGATACTGGCCGCCATGTATAGCCTATCATGTGCTGAAAAATGGCGTTAAGCCCTACAACAACAACAACAACAACAACCAGACCTGACACTGGTTCTGAATCTAGGTCAGCAAAAGATACAGTGTTTCAACTACTGGTTGTTTATCAGGTCAAACAGAACTGAATTGAATTTCTAAAAAAAAATCAAATCCAGTAGACAAAATTATCCTTACAAAAACATGTAATGGAATAAAATAAAATAAAAAAATTTTAAAATATCAAACAAATAATTAAATTACATATACATAACAGGATGCAGATCCAAAATCAAAGAAAAAAACAAATCATGTAAAGTAATTTCCATCTTTCTTTTCTCTTGCACCAAATCCAATGTGAGGTTTCCTCAGTCTGTTTGACAACCTTAGCAACTAAGATTCTGTGGCTAAGTTCTGTGACTCACAAGGCAATGCTGAAGGTTTGTACTGCAAAGAATCTGCGTAATCTATGGTTGTACAGTATTTTTAGAAATGCCACATACTCATTTAGAGATTTAGCATTTTCTAGGAACCAAGCATTTTCTAGGAACCAAGCAAGTAGATTCCAGCCTTTGATGTTCAAGAGAGAAATCAGTTATGTTTATTTGTACAATGAAGAATGATATATCGCTTGTATTTCAACACTCAGGTTGAAGCCTATTGGTGTTTTCATCATTACCTGGACAGGATACAGCAAGACTTTACAGAAACAGGGATGGTCAGCAAAATAGGTATTTGCTTATCAGTAGAGTGTCTCATTTTTTCCAGTATTTATGTAGGAGTTTGCTTTTACTGATATTAATGTACACTCTTAATGACAAAATTTTCACATGCATAGAAATTTTTCAAATTCAGCAGGTCAATTTATAAACATTTTTCATAGTAATTTCAACATTGTTATTGCCAGTATGCAGATGATGACAATTTGATGACTTAAATGAAATCCAGAACATTCAAATGACTTAAATGAAATCCAGAAAATTCAAATGACTTAACTGAAATCCAGATATTCAAATGATTTAACTGAAATCCAGAAATTCAAATGATTTAACTGAAATCCAGAAAATTCAAATGACTTCACTGAGATCCAGAAAATTCAAAAGACATGACAGCCAAAACCAGCCCCATCATTTAAAAATTTACAGTATTCATGTTATGCAACCTTGCCATACAGCCATTGGCTATTTTTGTTATGGTTTATTAATGTTATTTAACATACATGTACAGCATAGAGTGGATCATTGGCATGGAACATGTTCACAGAATTCAGTAATCAGTTGTTACATTTATTCCCAGAGCTTGTGAGAAAACTACTCCAGGAAATGGATCCTGACTTACTTGATCACCTTAATCAACATAACCTTGCAGATCTTCTTTTCTGTCACAGGTAAGCTTGCTTTCACATCTGTAAACCTTACAGGTAACATCAGTAAAGATCAAAGGTAACATCAAAAAAGTTTAGAGGTAACATTAACAAAGCTTATGGGTAATGTCAGTAAAGCTTACAAGTAACATCAATAAAGCTTACAAGGTAACATCAATAAATCTTAAAGGTAACATCAATAAAACTTACAGGTAACATCAGTAAATCTAACATGTAACATCAATAAAGTTTACAAGGTAACATCAATAAAGCTTTCAAGGTAACATCAATAAAGCTTACAAGTAACATCAATAAATCTTACATGTAACATCAGTAACATGTACAGGTAACATCAATAAAGCTTAAATTTTCTTAGTTTTGCATTGAACATATATGGCCTATTCTTGACCACTGTTGTTGGCATGATATGGCTTTTAGAGGTGAAGGAAACTTGACCACTGTTGTTGGCATGATATGGCTTTTAGGGGAGAAGGAAACTTAACCACTCTTTTGGTGGCATAATATGGCATTTATGGCGAAGGAAACTTGACCACTCTTGGTACCATATGACATTTAGGGGTTATAGAAACTTGACCACTCTCGGTGGCATGATATGGCTTTTAGGGGTGAAGGAAAGTTAATCACACTGTTGGTGGCATGATATGGCTTTTAAGGGTGAAGGAAACTTAACCAATCTGTTGGTGGCATGATATGACATTTAGGGGTGAAGGAAACTTGACCACTGTTGGTGGCATGATATGGCTTTTAAGGGTGAAGGAAACGTAACCACTCTGTTGTTGGCATATGGATTTTAAAGGTGAAGGAAACTTGACCACTCTTGGTATTATGATATGATATTTAGGGTGAAGGAAACTTGATCACTTTTGATGGCATGATATGGCATTTAAGGGTGAAAGAAATCTGAAAACTCCATTGAAGTCAACCAAAGAAAACCTGACACTTCAGTTGGTGGAAATGATAATTGAACTTACAACCATCAAAGTGCAAAGTAACTACGTTTTTATGCTGTGCTCTCTGATTCACAGCGTCATGGTTCCAACTGTCGAAACATCTTTGATAGTCTAGACAATAATGTTTGCTTTTCTACGCTCCCAGAAAATGTGGGAAATTCAGAGACAGTCCTAAAATATTACAGGACAATTTTCACTCTTTATTGCTAGTGGCAGATTCTGGCTGTAGTTAATCAGTCCTGTAGTAAAATAGATGGTACTGTTGATAGTTGTAAAAAGAAATACACTGCACATTATGAATTAATTACTATCCTCCTCCACCAGTCATTACTTTTCACCTTGTGGACTCCTGAGTTCAAAGCATAATCTGAAGAGTCTGTAGACTGTAGGATGCTTTTCACACACACACACACACACACACACACACACACATATATATATATATATATATATATATATATATATATATATTTGTACCACATACATTAAAAAATAACATGCATTTAAAGTGTTGGTATAAAGCAATTTGATATACCAATACTATTGGTATATCAAATTGTGATCCTCCCATGGCACAATAATACGCATATATAAACGTTCTCACGAGCGTCTGCAGTTCATTCTAGATCAGTGATCAATTTCAACACATTAGTCACTAGTGACATATGAAAATAACGATGAAAAGTATTAATAATCCCGTTTTCTAAATGAATTAATATGGTACACATTTTCATCACAATTCTTTCTGCTTTCTGTTCTCTCCTCCCCTCTCATGCATAACGGACAAACTGCGCAGAAATGTGGAGTGAGAGAGAAAAGGAATTTAGGCTGGATAAAAAACCTTGAAACAGAAGTTACACCAAGTAACCTACAAGAATATGATTCGTCGTAATGATACGTGTGCACTTTCCTTGGGATTTATCGAGAGTGTTTATCAATGATACAAAGTTGCAAACCAATAAATTCCTCGGTTACTTGGTACACATACTGTGATGTATTTAATGTTGTTTTTTAGTTGTTTTTTTTCTTAAACTTACTATACCAGTAATGTGCTAAATAATCGATTATTATTTAAATATGAAAATGTCCAAAGACCTCTCTCTCTCTCTCTCATCGGAGCCCCGAGTGGCCGAGTGGTCTAAAGCGCTCTCCGTTACGGATCACTGCCATCTCACCTCTGTCTGCGTGGGTTCGAGTCTCAGATTCAGCCAATGTGGGTATGTGAGAAAGCTTGCCAGTAGCTTCTCTTGGGTCGGTGGTTCTTTCCGGGGTTTTTCCGGGTTCTTCCTCCACCATTAATACTGGCCGCCATGTATAGCCTATCTTGTGCTGAAAAATGGCGTTAAATCCTACAACAACAACAACTTTCTCTCATCATAGCAAGATACGGGATTTTAATCTATGAAATGACAAACGTAGAGGATTTGCGTTTGTGTTATCCAACGATATCTCTGGACTTACGAATGATGGTAAAAGTTAAGTCAAACCGACCAAAGGATGGGGGGGGGGGTTATGGTCGGTTGTACTGTTGCTAAAGCAAAATAATGACTTAGATCAACTGTAAATATATTAAAATATTTTAATTACCTCTTGCTGGTTCGTCAGTTGTCTTAGTTTCTATTCCACATTAATTTCCATGTGCCGGTATGTGAATGGCGTAGCTATCCAAGTGTTGCTAGTGCTCTACTTTTATCATTAAAACCATCTTTCATGTTTAAATCATAAGTGTGTATTATATTGATATAATCAATGTGGAGAAAAATAGAAACCAAGAAAAGAAAACAATCAACTTATCAATATGCAGAGGTGATTGTAAATAGCCACTAAGGCAGAGAACTACATTTTGTAGCGGACACACTCGGGGATGTGAGGAGTTCATTCACTAGGTCAATACACGGCTGCCTGTAGTAAATCTGAACTCCGTTCAAAGGGCAAATATATGTATTTGTATGTGGTATAAATAAAATATATGTACAGTATGTACGCTGTATCAATGATATACCACTCACTGTATAAATTTTTCATTAAAAGGAAACTCAGCAAGCTTCGTTTCCTTTTAATGAAAAATTTATACATCTCGTGGTATATCATTGATACAGCGTACATACTATACATGTATTCTATATATATATATATATATATATATATATATATATATATATATATATATATTTGTACCACATATATTAAAAATAACATGTCTTTTAAAGTATTGGTCTAAAGCAATTTGATATACCAATACTATTGGTATATCAAATTGTGATCTGCCCATGGCACAATAATATGAATAATAGTAAACATTTCAACTGCAGGCCTATAGATCAATGATGAATTTCTGCTCATTAATGAAAATAACGATAAAAAGTATTAATAGTCCCTGTTTTCTAAATGAATTTAACATGGTACACAATTTCATCACAATCCTTTCTTTTTTCTGTTCCGCTCTCCCCTTTCATGCATAAGGGGCAACATACGAAGAAATATGGAGTGAGAGAGAAAAACATTTTGGGTTGGATGAAAACCTTAAAATTGAACTTGCACCAAGTAACCTACAAGAATATGGTTCATTTTAACGGTATATTTACACTTTTCTTGGGACCTGTCTACAGTGTTCCTAATATCAATGATGCATAGTTGCATTAGCCTGATCCAAGTTAAATTTTGTCGGTTATGAGGCACACATACTGTAACGTATTTAATGCTTGTTATTGTTTCTTAAACCTATTTTAATGTTCTAAAAATCAATTATTATTAATTAAATATGAAAATGTCCAAATGGCAACCCCCTCATCTCTCTCTCTGGACCATTGTAGCAAGATATGGGCAGAAATCCTTGAAATACGAGTGTTGGGGATTTTTCCTTGTGTCATAGGATGATGTCTCTGGACCTGTGAATGTTGGTAAAGTTAAGTCAAACCATTCAAAGGAAAAGGAGAGAGAGAGAGAGAGAGAGAGAGAGAGAGAGAGAGAGAATTTTGTGGTCAGTAGTAATCTTAATTAAAGCAGAATAATAACTCAGATCAAAACTGTAAATGTATTAAAATGCTTTAATTACCTCTTGTTGGTTTGTCATTTCACTTAGTTTCTATCCCACGCTAATTTCCATTTGCCAGTACATGAATGCTTGACCGTTCAGTGTGTACAAGAAGTTAACGTGTTTGTAGTACTCTACTTGCTTCATAAAAACAATCTTTCATGTTTAAATCATAAGTGTGTCTTACACTGATATAATCAATATGAACAAAAATAGAAACTTAAAAAGAAAACAATCAGCTTATCAATTTGCAAATGTGATTGTGAATGACAAGGCATAGAACTACATTTTGTAGTCAACACACTTGCAGGGATGTGAGGAGTTAATTCACTCGGTCAATACACAGTTGCCTGGAGCATATCTTAACTCCGTTCAAAAGGCAAATATGTGTATTTTTATGTGATATAAATAAAGTATATGTATAGCATGTATGCTGTATCAATGATATTTCACTTGTTGTATAAATTTTTCATTAAAAGGAAACCCAGCAATCCTCATTTCCTTTTGATGAAAAATTTATACATCTCATGGTATATCATTGATACAGTGTATATATATTTTTTTTAATTGTAACAAAAAGATTTCATTTTCTCCATCCAGTAGTAAAGGGATGATGATGAGGGTGGGAATGTGGAGGTGTAATGAATTGCAGAGGACCATACATTTTTTATTTCCTGTAAGCTTCCTTTGCTTTCGTTCTGTACCTGAATATATCATTGTATGACAAAAAGCAAGGATTTCATCTTTTCTTTTGCAGGTGGTTGCTATTAGGCTTTAAGCGTGAGTTTAACTTCATGGATTCTCTTCGTTTGTTTGAAATTCTCAGTAGTCATCACTTAGAGTTGTCTTCCATGGAAGCCAAAAAAGTCCGACACAGAGAACAATTGAAAGAGTTTGCAAATGTTGGTATGTAATTATTTGTGTGTGTGTGTGTGTGTGTGTGTGTGTGTGTGTTTTACTATATATAGAGGTTATTAGTTGCTTGATAAGAGTGAATAATAGATCTATATATATATATATATACATATATATATATATATATATATATATATATATATATATATCATTGACTGAGTGAATGACAAAGCCACAAGTGAAAATACTTAAGTTTTTCACCCACGAGATGAAATATATCCATTATTTACTCGTAGCAAGTATATTTTCTTTTTAGTATATTTTCTTTTTATTTTATGATCAAACATATTGGCTTACAAGATTTACTGTATAACAGATTAAAGTAGCAGATTTTTATGGGATCCTGCACAATGTTCATGGTTTACCATTATGTTCTGCTTTGTTTTATGATTATTTACCCAGAAAATATAAACAGTTTCATAATTCTCCATCCCAATTCAAATTAAAAAAAAACACATTCAAAACAAATTCTTTGCTTATCGCTGGATTTGAGTTGCTGCATATTTATTGGGAGACAGCCATATTTACCACTCTGCCATATAAGTATCAAAGAATAACTCCAAATTTCATGGTCATGTTATCAACACAGCAGTGAAATTATTTATTGTAATTCACTCCAGTTATTTTACATGGAAAACCTAGTAACTCATGGCCTAGCATAAAAGTATGTAAATAATTTAATTGTATTGAAACTATCACATCAAAATAAGTAAGTAAGTAAATAAGTTTCAGACACCATTTTCCAAGAAGGCACAGTGGTATGATAATTGGAAAAGCATCATCCTCTCACAACAGTAATGTATATTTGTGATAGGACTCACCCAAAAAACTACAGAATCAGACATTTCCTCTCATATTGTGTATTATTCTATTTTTTGGTCAACCAAGGTGGAGAAGCTACATGCAGAATATTATACTAATGCTAGCTTCAAATATTCATGTGATAACCTGACTTAAAGTTCAGTAATGAACATGGATGTGAGGTCAAGAAATACTAGACTCTTCAGAGTAAGAATTAACCGATAATGTTCCTAAATTTTTCTTTTTTGGATTTAACTTCTTCCATGATTGTTCATGCACACTGGGCTCCAAAACTTAGATCGTACTATAAATGAAGGTGTGATTTACTGAGGGACCTTACAAGAATTAAGAATGGAATGCCATCAGCTATGAACATAGAGATAAAAGGGGCCAGGGTAACAGTACTGTTTAACGGCTGCATTCTTGATCTATAATCACATTGGGAATAATTGTTCATAAAAAGCTTTTCTAATGAAGTTGGTTGTTGGTATAAATTACTATTTCTGGTTGGCCAGGGTATGTATCAAACCCACAACCCATGGATTATGAGTCCAATGTTCTACAAACTGACCTAATGCTGTTAAACATTTTTTTCCCAGGCCAAATCATCATTGATGGAATCCTGACAGGAATCACTAGGTATGGGAAAGCAAAATAACATCCCTCTCAGCCTCTCAAAAAAAATAGCAGGTTTACAAATTTTCTCAGCAACTTGAATCAGTCTTGATTGTTTTTTTCACATTTCCAGTACTGTGCTGTATAAGTGACTTTTTTTTCTAACAGATTTATTTCTTTTTAAAGTAGCAGTTAATATTTATACTTTTAACTGTCTTCACTGTGTTAACCAATAGATGGCCCACATTTTGAAAGGTCAGGTGCCACTTTTCCCCACTCAGAGGCACACCTGGATGCAATACTGCAAATGTCGAAGTTATAAAAATTTTAAATTATATGTTACAAGTATAATTAGGGACCAGTTGGGTCCCTGTCTGACTGCAATGACCAATCCAGACAAATAGAATCCAAATACAATTAGACATTAACACCTATCTGAATGATCTGATTTGTCAGTGGACCACTGGTGTGTCAGTTATCTGTATGATTTGATTGGTCAGTGGACCACAGGTACGTCAGTTGTCTGTTTGATTTGATTGGTCAGTGGACCAATGGAATGTCAGTTATTTATTTGATTTGATTGGTCAGTGAACCACTGGAATGTCTGTTATCTGTATGATTTCATTGGTCAGTGGACCACAGGTATGTCAGTTATCTGTTTGATTTGATTGGTCAGTGGACCAGTGCAATGTCTGTTAGGTGATAGCTGACTAACAGCTAAGAACTTCATCCAGAGATAGTTGTTTTCGTCAAATCATTATCATTCATTTAGCCAGAACAGAAATGCAGATGGTAATATTTGGTCAGAGAGAATGGCTTACACACACACACACACACACACACACACACACACACACACACACACACACACACACACACACACACACACACACACACACACACACACACACATTGAACATATTTCCCCACCTGTGTGCATTCATTCTTTGTAACAAAATAATGTACGTGTTATGAACATTATCACATTTGGCCTAGAACTTCTTGGTGTTCCTGAATTTGTTTTAGACATGAAGTTTATACAACATATTTCACACATACAAAACAATCCTGTAGATGGCCTTGATGATAGACATAAACAGTGTGAGGATATACATATAAAGTGTGAGGATAGATATATGAATAGCGTGAGGATAGACACATAAACCACCTGAGGATAGAACTATAAACATCTTGAGGATAGACATATAAACAGCCTGAGGAAAGATGTATAAGCAGTATGAGGATAGACATATAAACAGCCTGATGATAGATGTATAAACAGCTGAGTTATAGATGTATAAGCAGCTTGAGGATAGACAGATAAACAGCCTGAGGACAGATGTATAAGCAGTATGAGGATAAACATCTAAACAGCCTGAGGATAGATGTATAAGCAGTATGAGGATAGACATAAACAGCCTCAGGATAGACATATAAACAGCCTGAGGATAGATGTATAAGCAGTATGAGGATAGACATATAAACAGCCTGAGGATAGATGTATAAGCAGTATGAGGATAGACAGATAAACAGCCTGAGGACAGATGTATAAGCAGTATGAGGATAAACATCTAAACAGCCTGAGGATAGATGTATAAGCAGTATGAGGATAGACATCTAAACAGCCTGAGGATAGACATATAAACAGCCTGAGGATAGACATATAAACAGCCTGAGGATAGATGTATAAGCAGTATGAGGATAGACATATAAACAGCCTGAGGATAGATGTATAAGCAGTATGAGGATAGACATATAAACAGCCTGAGGATAGATGTATAAGCAGTATGAGGATAGACATATAAACATCCTGAGGACAGATGTATAAGCAGTATGAGGATAAACATCTAAACAGCCTGAGGATAGATGTATAAGCAGTATGAGGATAGACATCTAAACAGCCTCAGGATAGACATATAAACAGCCTGAGGATAGATGTATAAGCAGTATGAGGATAGACATATAAACAGCCTGAGGATAGATGTATAAGCAGTATGAGGATAGACATATAAACAGCCTGAGGATAGATGTATAAGCAGTATGAGGATAGACATATAAACAGCCTGAGGACAGATGTATAAGCAGTATGAGGATAAACATCTAAACAGCCTGAGGATAGATGTATAAGCAGTATGAGGATAGACATCTAAACAGCCTCAGGATAGACATATAAACAGCCTGAGGATAGACATATAAACAGCCTGAGGATAGATGTATAAGCAGTATGAGGATAGACATATAAACAACCTGAGGATAGATGTATAAGCAGTATGAGGATAGACATGTAAACAGCCTGAGGATAGATGTATAAGCAGTATGAGGATAGACATCTAAACAGCCTCAGGATAGACATATAAACAGCCTGAGGATAGATGTATAAGCAGTATGAGGATAGACATAAACAGCCTGAGGACAGATGTATAAGCAGTATGAGGATAGACATCTAAACAGCCTGAGGACAGATGTATAAGCAGTATGAGGATAGACATAAACAGCCTGAGGACAGATGTATAAGCAGTATGAGGATAAACATCTAAACAGACTCAGGATAGACATATAAACAGCCTGAGGATAGATGTATAAGCAGTATGAGGATAGCTGTATATGCAGCCTGAGCATATACACATCAACAGCCTGAAAATAGAAATATAAACAGCCTGAAAATAGAAATATAAACAGCCTGAGGATAAATGTATAAGCAGTATGAGGATATACATATAAACAGCCTGAGGATAGACATATAAACAGCCTGAGTATAGACATATAAACAGCCAGAGTATAGACATATAAACAGCATCATGACAGACATAAATAGCATGAAGACAGATGTATAAACAGCCTGAGGATAGACCTATGAAAGGAAGTTTGATTAATGCTGAATTTTTCTGATTCATTTTTGACAATACCTTTCTGAATTTTACTCTTGTTTTGTGCATGTCTATTGTAGATGGCATGTCAAGGACACTGGCAGTGGAGTCAGAAGCAGAATACACTTTTGAATTGTTCATGTGTGTAGCTTTACTGAAGGAGTGCCGATCATCTCTAATGCAGTGCACAGATTCGGCCGAGGTCTTCGTATGTATAAATGGGTAAGTGGTTTTTTCAATTTTGAAAATTGCAAAATGAAAAATTAATATTAAATTTGGAGTCTTTAACAGGTTCATACTTTTATGTCTCGTGAAAACAATGGACCATTTTAAATAAATGGCATTGGATTATATAAATATGTGCAACAAGTCTCATTAGATCATTGGCAATATGGCTGAAAAATTGTTAAAGCTACGTTAGAAATCCAAATCACACACACACATTCATTAGATCAGTGGTCAGTTGCTTTAGTACTGTCCATGGAAACCATTAGTGTATACCTTGTTATATGCAAAGCCTCCATTTCTATGTACTTTGGTACACTATGTAATAATTGCCATGTTTTGTATGGGGTATTTGTGAAAGCACACTATCTAAATGTTATGTGAAAGAGCACTATATTTAATGTTTTGTGAAAGCA
This sequence comes from Megalonaias nervosa, assembly GCA_016617855.1. Classification (NCBI taxonomy): domain Eukaryota; kingdom Metazoa; phylum Mollusca; class Bivalvia; order Unionida; family Unionidae; genus Megalonaias; species Megalonaias nervosa. The sequence goes on along the minus strand of JAECUM010093459.1, from coordinate 40,082 downwards.
CACTATTTTTAATGTTATGTGAAGGCACACTGTTTTGAATGTTATGTGAAAGCATTGTTTGAATGTTATGTGAAAGCACACTATTTTGAATGAAGTGAATGCACTCAATTTGAATGTTATGTAAAAGCACACCATTTTAAATGTTATGTGAAAGCACACTATTTTGAATGTTATGTGAAAGCACTTTTTTAATGTTATGGGAAAGCACTTTTTGAATGTTAGGTGAAAGTACACTATTTTGAATGTTATGTGGAAAGCACACTATTTTGAATGTTATGTGAAAACACTGTTTGAGTGTTAGGTGAAAGTGCTATTTTGAATGTTATGTGAAAGCACACTTTTTTCAATGTTATGTGAAGGCACTTTTTGAATATTATGTGAAAGCACACTATTTTGAATGTTATATGAAAGCATAGTATTTGAATGTTATGTGAAAGCACTTTTTCAATGTTATGTGAAAGCACATTATTTGACTGTTATGTGAGAGCACTGTTTGAATGTTATGTGAAAGTACTATTTTGAATTTTATGTGAATTTACACTATTTTGAATGTTATGTGAAAGCACACTTTTTTGAATGTTATGTGAAAGCACTTTTTGAATGTTATGTGAAAGCACACTATTTTGAATGTTATATGAAAGCATACTGTTTGAATGTTATGTGAAAGCACTTTTTGAATGTTATGTGAAAGCACACTGTTTGAATGTTATGTGAGAGCACTGTTTGAATGTTATGTGAAAGTACTATTTTGAATGTTATGTGAATGTACACTATTTTGAATGTTATGTGAAAGCACACTATTTTGAATGTTATATGAAAGCATACTATTTGAATGTTATGTGAAAGCACTTTTTGAATGTTATGTGAAAGCACACTATTTTGAATGTTATATGAAAGCATACTATTTGAATGTTATGTGAAAGTACACTATTTTGAATGTTATCTGAATTAGCACTATTTGAATGTCATGTGAAAGCACACTGTTTTGAATGTTAAATGAGAGCACACTATTTGAATGTTATGTGAAAGCACTGTTTAAATGTTACGTGAAAGCACACTTTTTTGAATGTTATGTGAAAGCGCACTATTTACAATGTTATGTGAAACACACTTTTTTAATATCGTGTGAAAGCACACTATTTTGAATGCTATGTGAAATTACACTATTTGAATGTTATGTGAAAGCACTATTTAAATGTTACGTGAAAGCACACTTTTTTTACTGTTTTGTGAAAGCACACTTTTTTGAATGTTATGTGAAAGCACACTATTTTCAATGTTATGTGAAAGCACACTATTTTGAATGTTATGTGAAATTACACTATTTGAATGCTATGTGAAAGCACTATTTAAATGTTACATGAAAGCACACTTTTTTTACTGTTTTGTGAAAGCACACTTTTTTGAATGTTATCTGAAAGCACACTATTTTCAATGTTATGTGAAAGCACACTTTTTTAATATCGTGTGAAAGCACACTATTTTGAATGTTATGTGAAATTACACTACTTGAATGTTATGTGAAAGCACTATTTAATTGTTACGTGAAAGCACTCTTTTTACTGTTTTGTGAAAGCACACTTTTTTGAATGTTATGTGAAAGCACACTATTTTCAATGTTATGTGAAATTACACTATTTGAATGTTATGTGAAATTACACTATTTGAATGTTATGTGAAAGCACACTATTTTCAGTGTTATGTGAAAGCACACTATTTGAATGTTATGTGAAAGCACACTATTTTCAATGTTATGTGAAAGCACACTATTTTCAATGTTATGTGAAAGCACACTATTTGAATGTTATGTGAAAGCACACTATTTGAATGTTATGTGAAAGCACACTATTTGAATGTTATGTGAACTTACACTATTTGAATGCTATGTGAAAAGCACACTATTTTGAATGCTATGTGAAAGCACACTATTTTGAATGTTATGTGAAAGCACACTATTTGAATGTTATGTGAAATTACACTATTTGAATGTTATGTGAAAGCACACTATTTTCAATGTTATGTGAAAGCACACTATTTGAATGTTATGTGAAAGCACACTATTTGAATGTTATGTGAAAGCACACTATTTGAATGTTATGTGAAATTACACTATTTGAATGCTATGTGAAAGCACACTATTTTGAATGCTATGTGAAAGAACACTATTTTGAATGTTATGTGAAAGCACACTATTTGAATGTTAGGTGAAAGCACACTATTTGAATGCTGTGTGAAAGCACACTATTTGAATGCTATGTGAAAGCACACTGTTTGAATGTTATGTAAAAGCACACTATTTGAATGTTATGTAAAAGCACATTATTTGAATGTTATGTAAAAGCACACTATTGTCAATGTTATGTAAAAGCACACTGTTGTCAATGTTATGTAAAAGCACACTATTGTCAATGTTATGTAAAAGCACACTGTTGTCAATGTTATGTAAAAGCACACTATTGTCAATGTTATGTAAAAGCACACTATTGTCAATGTTATGTAAAAGCACACTATTTGAATGTTATGTAAAAGCACATTATTTGAATGTTATGTAAAAGCACACTATTGTCAATGTTATGTAAAAGCACACTGTTGTCAATGTTATGTAAAAGCACACTATTGTCAATGTTATGTAAAAGCACACTATTGTCAATGTTATGTAAAAGCACACTATTGTCTTCTCATTACAGGTTGAAAATAGATCTGGACAATATTCTGGAAAAGTCAGAACTGTTGTTCTTCCAGTATTGCAAGAAAACAGTGGAAGAGAGCTTCTTGATGGTGGAATCCCCAGAAATGTCCACACAGAAGTCCACATCTGATAAATCATCAAAGCATGCAACTAGTGTTCGATGATAGGTATACATGTAATAAGCTGTGGAGTTTTCTCCTTAAAATTCCTTAAAATAATTGTCATTGTTGCTACTGAGATATACAATATTTGCACAGTCAATATGTAAAATAATCAGTATTGATCAAAATGATCATATTGTTTCTGAAGGCCATGTTGATAACAATCAATGAAAATGCATGTTTGTTATTATTACTTTCGGTGAAAAATGTTGATTCTAATGCATGAATACCGAGTGAATCTAATCATCTTTTTGTCATATGCAGTCAGCATTACATTGAATTTGTAGGTTTAGTTTGTGGCCAAATATTTGGCAGTAACAATCCATAATCTTTAAATTAAAGATAATCATAAATCTGAACTTATATTCTGTTGATAATGAAAATCCTTTGAGCAGAATGTATGAAACAGTTGTACAGCTACTTATATTTCACAAGTTTTGTTTAAAGTTTCTTGTTTACTTGATGTTTTGTTCATTGTCTTTAAACATATTCATTAAATCACTATGAACTACTTTGACACAAAAGAAAAGTAGTTTCTATTTTTCAAAATGACAATCTCAGAAAATTTATACTCATTTGTTTCTCAGGTTTATTGCCCCACCCAAGCAAGCTGTAGGACATAATCCATCACATGTATTCCAAGTTCATGGAAGTAAAAGTTCTAGTACTGATCTTGGGTGGGGATGCCTTACCCAAGGAGGACATAATTTGAGGACAGAAATGAAGTTTAGCAGCATTCCTGCCCATAAACTATGAGTCTGTCAGTGAGATTTTCCTATTCATATTCTCAGGTACACAAATATGGGCTTTAAAAAATGGTACAGGTCAAGCATTATTAGGACTGAGTACCATATATACTTGCGTATAAGCCAAATAATTTAGGAAAAAATAAAGACCTGGAAGAAGGGGGGGGGTGGCTTATCTGCGGGCCATGTCTAAACTTGACAGTTTTTAAGACTTTTTGCTGACTACTGTAAAGGCTGTAAATCTTGGGACACGAAAAAATAATTTTTTCTGTGCCCTAAGACATATGCATGTAAAAGAAATCATTTTCTTTGACCCGACACTAATTAAACTGTTATCAAGTACTATGATTGATTTTGTTATTATTTTGCATGTGCATATTTTCGGATTTCTCCAACATGAAATTAAATAAAGGTCATAATTCGCAGGCCAGTTGAGTTTACCTGGGAGACCAGGCTGAACTGTAATGTACAATACGTATACAGTGCAAAGCGTGCATAGCATCACTTAAATCCTTATTTATTCCCAAACATATTAGAGGCAGATTTTGCTTTATTCATTGTTTCGACAAAATTGCATTCTTCCAGATAATATTTCAGCTAGCCCTTAATAGCTGTTTCATTTACATTGAATCACGCGCTCACGAGTTACTCATTTTCAATGATATAAGCATTCCTACAAACCGAGGTGATATTTATGAAAAGGTGCGCACATTTAATTGTACAAGGCACATAACCAGCGTAAGTTACATGTTCACAAAGAGCAGTAATAATAAAGGCTAAAATTTTCATTATAGATCAACTAACATCATCATCAATCTTTGTATAGTGTTTTGGCTGAACAACATCATAACTTTCCACACAATTTAAAGCTTGATGTTTCAGTGTCTCCTTTGTTGATAGTTGGTGGATTTGTCTTTTGTTATCTGACAGCAGTACAGGCCAGTTAATCATTAAAACCCCAAAACTCGCTCGAGTTAAGAGGGAATTTTGACCAGCAACTGTACCAGTACATTGATGTGTAAATGCCTTTCATTTCATAATATTAACACAATTACTATAGTTTTGTAAAACAGGGGGTAAGGCATACCTGTCAACTTTTCAAAAGCCAAGGAGGGAGACTGAATAAAAAAATAGAGAAATTCAGACCTAAAATTGGGAGGTTTTTTGTGGCATTTTTAAAGCCTTGTTTTCACTAAATATTGATCGATCTTTGGGTCTAATATGGGCGAAATTTGCAAAGGATGCACGGTTTGTCCCTGTGACGCACCTTATTTTCCCCCAGGACGTGCCCTATTTTCATATTCTGGTCAGCTGTAGCCAAACTACACAATAGCTAAAGGTTAGTCTTAAATAAACAAGCAAGAAAGCCAGCCCGACTAATTAAAAGTTAATTCTTATCGATGCAACTATTTTGTGAAAACGACTGGCCCTCCATCTTGATTCAAAGAAACCATGTTCTACACTACAGTGTGTTATGCAAGCACCAGCAGTTGATTGGCAAATAAAGGATTCCCAATTTTGTTGAACTAAAGGTACCTAAATAGGCAGCCTCACTGTACCATACATGTGGCAACTATTTTCCCCTCGTTGTATATCCGACCTTATACTCTTATTGTCAACTCGTAAGGCATTTAGTATTGTTTACTATAAAACATGTATTCTGAATTAGTGTTTTGAGGACACATATGCTGTGTGGTATGTATTTTCGTTCCTTCTTTTAATTTAACGATGGTAATTAAAGTTCGTATATACGGTATAAAAATGCCAGGTGCTCACTCGTGTAAGTTTCTTTGGTGGGAATGGAGCTACAGCATATGGAGCTACAGCATTCATGGTGATCATAATTGGAATTGAAATTAATTGCCGACAATTTTATTGGTGTGTTTATTTTTTGTTTTGGTTTATTTTCTGATTTTTATATTGTTGTAGATGAAAAAAAGTCATAAAATTTATGTGAATGATGTTTAAACTTAACATCCTATTTAGTAAAGAAGCGAATTCTTTCTAGTCAAGTAATTATTTCATCATGACGATATTCACAGGTGATACAACAGAACATGGCTTCCATGGATTGCATATGATATATCCATTTATGTAGGACTTTTCTTTTTTAGGAGAAATGAAAATCGAAGACATAATGTAAAAATTGTGAGTTCTCTGCAAAAATTGGGAGATATTATGAAATTGGAAGGTTGGCATGAAGTGACCCCAAAATTTGTGAGTTTTTTTTTTTTTCTCCTGGCGTGAGAGTTGACAGGTTTGGTGTAAGGTCACTTACATCAAAGCAAACTACTACTTAGCTTTTACGGTATTAGCATAATTTTCGAAGGATTATTCTGAAACTTCATTATTGTATTTTGGCGATATCATTAAAGTTTAGTGCAGTGGTGCCCATGATTTGACTCCAAGGGATGTACTTCATTCAGTGGAATGTACTTCATTCAGCACGTGTTCAAACCTACAATGTACATGCGGTGGCACCATCATGTAAATACGTTCAGTAGTCTAATTGCGAGCGTTGAATCAAACTGTATTGTTGTTCATTGTGTTGTCATACTGGGATCAAATTTTAATGAGTTAGGTGTTTACAGTTTCAAGGCAAAATAAAAACGTAATTACTGGTGCACTGATATAAAATATCCAATGCAATAATGCATAAACAAACAATAATTGAGTCAAAATGGAGAGGTAGTGTTACAGCAACTCATGATTGCTCAATTCTTGTCATCATTCAATCAAATTATACACAAATCTAAATTAGGCAGAAACAATAAGAAAACACAAAATTAAAATAAATGACTTTTCAAACAAGTTTATACCATTTCTTTTTAATAATTATACATGCCAAGCCCAAGAGAAGTGTACATGTACTTTTTGTTAATATAAGTTTGCCTAAATAAATGCATTTAGAACTTACTGTGTGCATCTTGTGATGTCTTAGAGTTGTGGATCAGCTTGTACACGGGTCATGCACTTTTTACTGTTTATACCTGTTCAGTTTTGGGGGTTGGCTTATACGTGAACGAGCTTATATGCGAGTATATACAGTATTTGTTAAAAGTTTTGGAACTTTTAGAAGAGGCATACAAGATTTGGTTTACACTGAAAAATATTGAAAATATGGATAAGATGATTAAATGAAAAATATGGTAAGAGAATGATGGGATAATTAAAATGCTATTGTGAAATCATGTGAAGTAGGATAACAGTCACATATGAGGTAGGACAGTCACACATGAGGAGATAGGATAACATTTATGTGTAAGGTAGCATAACAGCAAAGGTGAGATAGGATAATACCCACATGGAGGTAGAATAACAGACATGAGGTAGGATAACAATAGATAACAGCCATGTATGAATTAGGACTACAGTTATATGAGGTAGGATAGCAGTGACATAATGTGAATTAGTATAATAGTGTATAAGTAGGTTAATAATCATGTGAGGTAGGATAACAGTTGCTTGAGGTAGGACAACAGTCATGGGTGAAGTAGGATATCAATCATATTTGAGGTGGAATAGGAGTCAGATGTGAAATAGGATAACAGTCATAGGTGGGATAGAATAACAGTCATGTTTGGTAGAATAACAGTGACATGTGAGGTAGGATATCAGAAGATAAAAGTCATATGTGAGTTAGGATAACAGTCACATGTGAGGTAGGGTAACATGCACATATAAGGTAGAATAAGGATTTTCTCCATGGGCATTCCATCTGGAAAATCTCAGTATATGCTAATATAAATACTCTTGAGAGAAATTGATATAACTCTCCAACAGGAACTCCAAAAAGTAATACCAAGATTTTATTGTACATTTTCATATTTATAGTTTTGAAAGCATAAATTACAGTGAGATTTAAAGGCAAGGTATATTGTTAAACCAACCATATAAAAACACATTGCTTTGTTTCTTTGCTTCTTTTTTATTTGTAACCTACTCAAGAATTTTTTTAAAGTTCTTTTAAGAATTCTGCCGAATTCAGGTGGCAAGCTATGTTGTTTTTCTGTCTTAAGTTATGGTTATAACAGTGTCAGTGATTTGTAATAACTCATAGTGTGACATGTCATTAACACATCACTATTGTTGTCTTTTTGAGAGTGTGAATAAAGCATTTATTCAGTTGAATGGTCAAGAAGACCATAAAGGTGATCTTAAAATTTATATCACACTATTGTATGTTTGCTAGACTTTTTTTCATCATTTGAAAGCAAATGGGTATTTGAAAATTAATGCATTTATTTGTAATGACTGATATGTCTCATATATGTTAATTTATTTTTAATTATAATCTATGTCTTAGTACCATCACAAACACTCAGTACTCTGATGTTCACAGAATATAATCTGTACAATTTAATCTTACACATATTGGCATACACTAATATCATCTATCCATGTATCATTTACATAATGCAGCTCCATCATTAGAAGCATACTGTTTTAAGTCTGCTAGTTATAAACCAAAAGAGCTTATGAGATTGACTGTTGTCATTCATCCTCCATCTGTTGTCCATCATCTGACATCTGTCCTTCCATTAGCACAAGTTTGTTTTTGCTATTTCTCATAAACTTCATGGATTATTATTTAAACATTTCATTTACATATACATACATCGCAAGGTCAAGCTGGACCTAGAGATAATGATGCCTCTCAGATGTCCAGTATGGCCACCAAACAAGATATTTCAAAGCTCTTGTTATTACTCTCTTCCTGATTGGAACTTCATATTGACATATGGTTTGCATCAGAAGACTTCTTATGGTGCTTAGTTTCTTTTAAATGAAAAGATTCAGAGTCAAAACAGACCTCTACGAAAAAGGCCCATGGCCAAAACGGACTAGTGCTTAAAAGGCCCAGTCCAAGAAGGCCCACTTCTTTATGCATTACTAATTACTAGTCATGTATACTAATAAAAACAAATAACAAAACAAATAAAACATGAATATCAGATCCATTTTATTGTGAAGTTATCTATGAATACTGTGCAGTAATGTATCAATGCACAATATGTCACATCCATGCATGAGTGATCATGTAATTAATTGCTACACACTTCTACTTTTTCTATGTAAAATAAACAAACAAGAAAATAACACAAATTACTGAATCTGAGAAAGTTCAAAGAAGGCAAATTACTAATTGTGAGAGAAGAAGTTTGAAATAAAGCAAATCAAAAATACCTTTGTTATAACATATAAAGACTGCATACAAATGTAACCCACATGTGACTTGTGTATGCCTTCATTAAGTAATGATAATTCCATTAATGATGGATAAATATTTTCATTAGTGAAGGCTATTGACTTTTTCATGTTTCTGATACATTCAGTGTCGTTGATAAATGTATATACATAGTTTGTTTTTATTGATACAACTTGTGTTTTAAATAAACATTTGTACTATTGTGTATATTGTAGGTACCATTACTGCATTGTGGTTGCAATGAAGGTCAAGTCAGAATTGGAAGAGATTTAAGGGGCTATTAAAATATTTTGTTACAGTGGGATAGAAAGACAAGAAGAAAGGGACTGGTGTAATTTTACTACTCACTGTCTAACTAGCATTAGCAGCAAAAAAAACCCACTAATACATTTTCAGATTTATAAATCTAATAATAATAACAACAATAGATGATAATGCAGAAAGATGAAATTCTCCTTTATCTAATATAATGGTAATAGATCTAAAATAACTCACAGTGGAATGTCCAAATGAATAAATATTCCAAAATGAAAATATTTATAATTAATATCCAGATTCTGACCAGTAATTTTTTTAAAAATCTGTAATTTCTGACTGAATTGTTATTCTTGTTTTGATACGACTTGAATCATCTGAAAAATAGTTGTAAACCCAACTGCATTCTTCAAATACAAAAGTATATGGCTTGTATATCACGTTTCCACAGTTTTTGTTATACATTTATGGCTCCTATCACAGTAGAATATGGGTATTGCAGAAAAGTTGTCATTAATGTGATAACGAAAACAGGATAAGGAAGCATTGGAAAAAGGTAGGGCAAATGACTTGACTACCAATTGCTAATACGGCTTTGAAAATGTTCTCAGTATAAACTGCATGTACAGTTCAAAAGAAGAAAGAAAAGTGGTCAGAAGCTTATTTAAAAACAAGGACGCAAAAAATTGTGAAATTGTAAAATTATTATTATTATTAATTTTATTATAATTATTATTGTACATGTTTTAAAGTGGTCCTTTTTAACTTGCACCTTTTTCCATTGTGGTCCTTTCTGACCCATTACTGGCCTTTTTCGACTAGACCTTTTATCCCCAGGCCTTTTCTGTACAGGTCCTTTCTGACCCAACACCTTTGAAAACTGTGCTGATCTGCAATCTAAAACTCCTGTCACTACTCCTTCATGATGGAAAATCATATCAGCATTGTTTTACCAGAGATTAATTATGATGTCTAGTTGGTACTTTATGAAAATGATCTAACATCGAGTTTGGCCACCATGGCAGCCATCTTGGAAATCCTGTTATTGCTACTCTTCCTAAATGGAAAGTCACATCAGTATGTCGTTTTCTTCAGAAGAATAATTATGATATCTAGTTGGTCCTCAATCAAAAATAGTGCCAATATGACCTCAGAAGTGAATACCACAATGAACATATATCGAAAGTCTTTTCTCAATTCTCCTGAATGGCTTGTCATATGAACAAAGGGTTTTAACCAAAAGTCTTCTAATGGCTACCAAATTGTCCTAAATAAAAATGGTTAGAATCTTCATCCAATATGACTGACACAATTTGAAAATCTTATCAGTTGTGAATATTAGGAACGGTTTCAACACTCGGCATTAAAAAATAAGAAAATGTCTTATCTTGAATCCTGGAAATACTTATTTAACAGTAGATCATCAGTCCCTTTGAGGGACTCTTGGTTTTATTTTAAATGAGGGTCAGAGTTAGCTTATTCACATTTCTTATTATAATTAAGAAACTACTTATAATAAGCCAATAAAGCATCATGTTCATATTTAGAATTCCCAATCCACTATATTTAGGAGCCTGTCAGATAAAGCTTTGAATATCTTTCTCAGGAGAGGTTTGTCATAAAAACATTATGTTCCTAATGATGCTTTTCACCCTCATGAATGTGAATGCTGTTGTTTGACCGGAAAATCAAAATTCGAGTCAGTGTCTGTCAGATCTTGATTTTAATCTGTTTTGAATATTCATGCATTACTTTTATTACTTACAGTGATAGATGTTAACTTCATGATGATTTGATACCAGTTGAACTTTAAGATGGGAGAGTCTAGAACATGCATTCTTAGCATTGTGTATCTAATTCAGTTGTAATGTAATTGACCTGGCATTCCATTGGGTTGTTATGTAACTAACCTAGCATCCCATTGACTTCTAATCCAGTTGTAATGTAACTGACCCAGCATCCCACTGACTTCAACACTGCTGTCTGTGCCTCAGCTATTCATAATGCATTTTGTGCCTCAGCCAGATATTGCAAATACATGTCACTTTCGAAAGAATTAATTTATTATGCCAAACGATATAATGATGTGTTGTATGACATGTTTTGATTCTGTTTGTTAGAGATGTACACTCTTAAGTGAATTTTTGAGAGGTTCACACTCTACAGAGTGTATGTAAATTTATCATAAACCTGACTAAGATAAAGTGTAACTTTCGTGCATTTATTCTGAAACTTGGCCATTTCATTAACTTTATATATCCACCATGAGGCAGAGCATATTATGTTATGATGGTATACATCAGTCCATTAACAATTTTGTTTCTGCACAATAAATCTAGTTCTCCACTATCTATAGTTACAAACTTTGTGTATGGCTTGCACTTGGGTTAAGGAAAAGGTGTATTGAGTTTGGGGTCTAAAGGTTGAAGATCAGTGCAACTAAGATTGAAAGAAGAAAATTAGTTTTTATAATAACATTAGTATTCCATTACATAATTTAACCAAACTTTGTGGACAGCTTGTACTAAGAATAAGGAAGAAGCTTGATGATATTTCAGTCAAATGTCTTAGGTCATGAGGTCACTTAGACTCACAGAAGAAGAATGGTTTTCTCACAATAACATTTGTTCTACCTCACAGACATTGACCAAACTTTGTGCATGGTTTACACTTAGCATTAGAAAGAAGCCTGTCACGTTTGGGGTCACAAGGCTAAAGGTTACTGTACAAAACTTTCAGTTCCATGTATCTTCACTAAAGTTTGTTGATGACTGGCACTTTGGGTAAGAAAGAATGTTAAGTTATTGATATGGCAGTCAGAGGTCAAAGATATAGGTCACTGCAACCAAAAGAGGAAAAATGGTTTTTCTTTGTATAATAGCTTTAGTTCCATACAACATACCATGACCAAGTTTGTGTAGAGGTTGCCCTTAATAGTGTGGAAGAGACTTGTTGATTTTGGGGTCAAAAGGTCAATGATCAGGGTCATTGTAGCTCAAAGAAAAATGGATTGTGCATAATCACTTTTGTTCTAGAGCAAGTTCACTGACCAAAATCTTTGGATGGCTTGCACTTCAGGTACTAAAGTATCCTAAACGTTCAGGGGCTAGAGATCAGAGATCCCAGTCTTAGGTCTAACAATGAATTAATGGTTTCTATACAGTAATTTTAGTTCAAGACTGAATGCCTTGATCAATGGTCATATTTGTGACCAACTGTTCAATAATCTCCAGAGTCAACCATGTCCCACTAGTGCCTACGTAGAGGACTATTAAATACAAAGCAGGCATACTGTATGCCTACATAGAGGACTATTAAATACAAAGCAGGCATCCTGTATGCCTACATAGAGGACTATTAAATACAAAGCAGGCATACTGTATGCCTACATAGAGGACTATTAAATACAAAGCAGGCATACTGTATGCCTACATAGAGGACTATTAAATACAAAGCAGGCATACTGTATGCCGTTTGCAGAACTCTTGTCAACAGATGTAGTATTATTATATGCTCATTTTTGTCTCTATTAACTTTACATTGTCAGAATCATGCAATATTTTATGATAATGTACACCTTCATATTGCACTCACATGCACAACACGTGTGCCCAATAGCACTATAATGTATTAGGAACTACTTTATGAACAAATCATATACACTCATGTAGTAGATGCCGTATGTTTTGGTGATTAAATTTGTTTCTGAATGGACTAAAGCAGCTGTTTTGTGGACTGCCACATACCAGCTGCTTTGCAATAATCCATGTTAAATTGTTTGCTACAATGTTTCTGATTTAGGCTAGCGATAGACACCAGACAGGTCATAAAATTGCTGGGGTCCTTACAAATACCATTCAAGTGACAAGGCATAAATGTGTCTTCCTTAGCTGGTACTAAGAATGGCAAAAAATTTACTTACAGTTTTACATCATGAATTTCCTCAAAATGTACTTTCTTAATTCTGCAAATCCGAATTACATGAGCAATGACATGGGTTCCAAAGCTTGATTAAACATTTTGAAATAGTACTGTAATTTTGACTACATTCCAAGTGCAATAACATCCTCCTTTCTGCACTCAAAATGAAATGAACATTATATTCCATAGTGTCTTTTTGATCATTACAATTGAAAGAGTTCATATTTTTCCCACATTATGATTCCAAATATTCCATGACAGAACAGAAACACACATGCAAATGAGTCAACATGCTGCTCCCTCGCGGCACAAATCAGATGTTACTTAATGTAAAATTGACACAAATAAATCCAGTCCATAATCATGAAATTTAGTAAAATTGACAAAAATACCAAAATTTATTCATTCCAGACTAAATGGAAATGTGGTTGCATTGTGCATTCATTCACAATATGACTAAATTTCAATTTTAAGTAGAACAAAATGATAATTTTTTTCAAAAGTGATGTCAACCATGCCACTAAGTTCAGATTTAGCTGGACAGAGTTATGTGCACATTAATATTGTTGTGTACTGATGAATCTGTGCTTGTGTACTTAGTTTAAAATACAGCATAAATTCAGTTACTTTGTTTCTTGTAGTATATTTTTCTTTATATAATTAAGCCTTAGGTAGAATAATAAAATGAGCATATAATAAAAGGTTACTGCATTTGTACTGGAAAATATGAACTCGTTTTGTCAGATGGATATACATGTACTGCACTGCTAAGGTCGTGCAGTGTATCTATCTGAAAAAACTTCTTCATATTTTCGCATACAAATGCAGTGATCTATAAATACAGTGATCAAAAGCCTCAATTAGACATGCTTGAGCTCAGGTTCTTTCCCACCCAGTTGTTGGTTTATAATACATTTCCCTGTTTTGGAGGTCCTTATTCTAAAATAACATACAGACCCATTGTCAATAAACAATTTTTTGAGAGTGTTATTATTTGATATGTAAAATGACATCAAGAATGAAATGTTTTCAAAATATTATCTATTAATTCTTTGGAACCAAATGTATTATTAATTAACTATTATATAATTAGTATTTTTATGGGCTGCTGATTTTCACTAAATTTTACACATCTAACCCTATAAAAGCAAATTAGGTCAGATAAGTGAGTTGTATGATTTGATAGACCTTTGCCTTGTAATTATTGTAACTTGTTTTGTGCTTATTAGCATTGCTTTTGGCATCATAATTTATTTCACAAAATTCATGAATAGAAGTGGAAATGTTAATTGCAATATTTTATAATCCTAGTCATCTTTCAAGGTGGTAATTATTATTACTGTTTTGTATGTGTTTTGTTAAGTAATTTATTCAAATTTTCAGTTTATATTTTTAAAAAAAGAAAATTTGCCAGCTTTAAAGAAGCAAAAAGCTCTGGATGCCAAAAATTAGAAGTACAAATAATAATTATGATTTTTATGTATCAACTGTGTTTGAAATATCTGATGTTTGACAACTGACATGCCGATTACAGTACATTATGGTAATACTTGTGTTGTCATCATGACCAACAGATCTAAATCACACAAACTCAATCATTGTTGTGCCATTTAATTCATCGTTGAAAAGGTATGGTCATTTTTTGCTTGCTTGTGGAATGCCACACCTGTTGTCTTTCAAATAATAATGTGTATCAGATAAATTGATATGCTCTTTTATGTCATTGATTGTCATGAGAAAGATTCATTGTGAATCAGTGTATCCAAAGGTTATCATTCATCATACAAATTGTCTCAACATAGATACATTATGAATCATTGTATCCAAATGTGTTAATCATTCATCATACAAATTGTCTCAACATAGATACATTATGAATCATTGTATCCAGATGTGTTAATCATTCATTGTACAAATTGTCTCAACATAGATACATTATGAATCATTGTATCCAAATGTGTTAATCATTCATCGTACAAATTGTCTCAACATGGATACATTATGAATCATTGTATCCAAATGTGTTAATCATTCATCATACAAATTGTCTCAACATAGATACATTATGAATCATTGTATGGATGTGTTAATCATTCATCATACAAATTGTCTCAACATAGATACATTATGAATCATTGTATCCAGATGTGTTAATCATTCATCATACAAATTGTCTCAACATAGATACATTATGAATCATTGTATCCAGATGTGTTAATCATTCATTGTACAAATTGTCTCAACATAGATACATTATGAATCATTGTATCCAAATGTGTCAATCATTCATCGTACAAATTGTCTCAACATAGATACATTATGAATCATTGTATCCAGATGTGTTAATCATTCATCATACAAATTGTCTCAACATAGATACATTATGAATCATTGTATCCAAATGTGTTAATCATTCATCATACAAATTGTCTCTGCATAGACACATTATGAATCAGTGCCAGTATCCAGAAGTTTCATCCTAGTTGTGTTTGAGCCTTTTGTAAAAACAATATTCATACAATTAAGCACTTGTTACAATAAGTTCTAGCACTCTAAAGCTATGCAGGGGTATTACTGCCATAAATCTATGCATGTAATTTAATTCTGTGCATATATTCTATTAGTATACGCTGTACATTCTTGTTTGTTTCTTGCATTTTTTTGTGTTTGCAAAATGTACATTCTTTGATTGCATCTTTATACCTACCAGTATTTATTACTGAGTTTGTTAGGTACAATAGTACAGTACTACATTTTTGTGTCTTCAGATTCCATTTAAGTGATTCTATGTGCATTTTATATATGACACGTGTTAACATTTGTAATTTTGTCTTTCCAGCTCTAAAATTTCTCTTTGCAAATGACAGATTTCATTTCATAACACACTTAAGTATCACACAGTCAGGTAAAATGTTCACATACTGAAAATTACAATACAGTGCAATGAAAGATTCAAGTTGGCTGTTAACACGATGCAGGATGCAATAAATTAATGTCCCATTATGACAACAGAGAGCACCAGGATGACAGAATGAAAGTTGTGATGCAGATCAGGTATAATACACATTCTAATCATGAAAGACTGAACTACAGGACCAACCTGCCATGTTTTCGACAAAAACATATTACTTGATGAGTAAGATGATAATATAAATGCTTCCTTTTTCCAAAGTATGGTTTGTTTAGGTTGTTTTTTTTCAAATGTTATTTCTACAAGTAAAGAATAGTTAAGAAACCAGTCCACCATCACTGTTCATTAGCATAATCTCCAGTTTTCTTATTCATTTATTTTAAATGTTTTTATTGTAAGACTTGTTTTAAAAGTTCAACACTCTCCACAAGCCTCTAAGTGATAAATCTACCAGACTTTAAACAGCTCTCTCTCTCCCCCTCTCTCTCTCTCCATATTGTGGCCTATCCTTGTATATGAAATCCGGGACATATATTAGCAAGATATGACTTTGCTGAAATGAATGGTCACCATGACAACAGTTCTAATCAAAGGCATCTGACACATTGTTTGCTCAGAAACATATGATTTTATTTATATTAGCTTGTGCTATTCACATAGAAAATGCAATATATAATGTACATCCTACTCACATCGAAAATGCAATCTAGAATCTACATCCTATTTGTATAGAGAATACACAGCATCAGTGTTGCAAATAGGATCCCAAGGGCAGGGGACACTGTCCCTCTCTTTCCAGATCTGGCAGACACACTCCACTGTAGAGAGACAAATGAAAATGATAGTACATAATGCCCTAATTGTGCTATAAAATGAGATAATCTTGTTCGCTTCAACAGTTGCCACCTTGACTTTGTCATCTGTACTGCAGTCTCATATTTTCCTTGAACACTTACATTATCTTACATTATCCGATTATGGCAATGAAAGTTTATCATGAGTTCAGGCTTCTCATGAAAACAATATCTTGCTAACCTGTAATGAGCTGCACCATGGAATTTTCCATTCCAGATATTGCTCTCTCATTAAAACTTTATTGCACACTCATTATCTGCCACAACTAACAAGTTATTAATTAAATGACAAATTGTGTATTTGCATAAATTTGGTCTTTTTGTCAACTTTAAAATAAATTAAATCTTTGCTGTATAGAGATTTTTAATCTCAAAAATACATTCCACTAACACTGCATTGCAATTTGACTGACTTATCACAAACTTTGAATGTTTTCATTGCCAGATACATGTTCATTGCATTAAAATAGAGGTTCACTGTCATCTCACTTTTTGCAACTTTGACATTGCTATCAACAGAGAATGGGTGGACATCAACTAATTAAAAGGGGTAGGCATATTTTTCTATTAGTTTTTTGACAAAATAGTGTGCCATGGAAGATGCACATATTCAAGATTTGGGGGACATAGGATAAAACAAATTGAAGGAAACCTGCAAGTCCGCACACTCAGGTTGCCACACTGCAGCAAACATCAATAGTAATCTCTCTCCATACAAATTCAGGGTATACAGTTAATTGAATCATTTTTATTTTGTTTTTTTCATGCTAGCCAATATCAAATAATGGTCAGATTTTTTTTTTACTATTGGTAATTGGAAAGCTTTTTTTACAATTATCCATATTATTTTTGTACCCAGGCACACCAAGGTCATCAAGTTAAAGAAGAATGTTTTCAGAATCATGTAATGCATTCTCTTTAACCCTATGGATGACATAAGCCACAGTTGCTGTTCAACAAGGACAACTGTATACCTTTGTCAATTTTAGGTGTAATTCTGCAAATTCATCATGTACTTGTTTATGGTTTTTACCATGCAAACTAATTTTGCAACAGTTTGCTTTGCAGATTTTCCACATTCAAGGAATTGTTTTTACAAGGCAGACAAGTCATTTTCATTCAATACAAGTTTTTTGGGTACAATAGTGTAATCTTGAAAACAAACAAAGTAATGTTTTGGGATCTCCAAATTATCGTTAAGTGTTTACCCAGTTTCACTGTCATCAGATCTAACACATCTTTCTCAGCCCATTTAATCTGCTTCTTTGTTGCCATCCAAATATTCTCACAGTCATGTATTGTCGTTTCATAGAGTATATCAGAATCATAATGCATAATTTGACTTAGAGTCATCAAATTTAAACTTTAAATTTTAATAACTTTAAATTCAGACTTAAATTCATTATCATTTTTAATTTTGCCTTTACAATTAGGCTTTTCTCTAGCTTCACTAATGGTATAGATTTCATTTTTTGTCTTTTTTTCATTTTTTGTCTTTTTTTCATTTGTTTGGGATCATACTCTACCCCCTCTGACCCACTCTCAATGATAAGGGACATACTATAGTCTGTTTGCAACACAAGTTCAACACCACACAGTTTAATTGGTATGGCATGAGCACTATAACTACAAGCAGGATCTCACACTGTTTCCATTTCATACATTTCTAAATTCTTAAAACAGCTAAGATACAAATGCATTAATGATGTAGTACTGACATAATTTGTTGAGAGCTTAAGGTGATTCATAGCATATAATACAATTTTTGGTCATTTTTTTCATCATTTGAAATGGTTGTGTTAAACAAAGCTGAATTAAAATGATTTTTTGGGTTGAATAGTTGTTTTACTAAATAAATCATATCTATCAATGTCTTCTCATGACTAAATGTCTTTTCTCAACTACTAGTATTTGGATTTCCTAGTTTCAAACCATTTTATTGTATCCATAAACTTGTCTGTAGCTATTCACATATCTGATAGTTTTTTTCTGTTATTTTCTTGCTTTCCTTCATGAATCTATGAACCAAAAAGTCTTTACTAACGTCATTGAGAATTATTATAATATGGGTATGAGGCCGCGTTTACTTATCATGACTCCCAACCCAAAACAACGTCCTTCTTCACATGGGATTTTTTTTTACACACAAGTGCACATGCAATTGTAGCCCATGTGAGGTTACATGAAAGGGTCACTTCTTGACCTAATTATGGGTTAGTGGTTGGGGAGCCATGATTGATAAATGTTGTGTCGACCTAATTATGGATTAGTGGTTGGGGAGCCATGCTGGGCAAATGTTGCCTTGACCTAATTATGGGTTAGTAGTTGGGGAGCCATGTTAAGTAAATGTTGCCTCAACCTAAATATGGGTTAGTGGTTGTGGAGCCATAATAGGTAAATGTCGCCTCATACACCCTTATTCTGATACTACTCCATGGAAACTTCATTCTCTCAACCATGCCCACTGAAGGTTTCCCATGAGAGCCTCACTGCTAGATTGAACGTGGCTTTGCTGGTCAAATAAGAATCCTATTCAGATTCCATTTCTCCAAGATTTCATTTATCTTGTCTCATGCCATTTGTTTGTGTCCTTTTCCACTGTTCAGTTAAATACATACTGTAATGAGTTTTACGACAAAATGTCCAGATACTGATGAAACTGTTGCAAGCTTAGGAGCTCTCTTCCATCTTTATATTGTTTATCCAGTGGTTTTATTTCTTTAGTTGCTACCAGATGTTTCTACATCCTAGCAGTATTTAGAGCATTCCATATCTAATATAATCTGGTTGTGTTGATTCCATATACATTGTTCCTGGACTTTGTTTTCAAGAACGGAATCATCCAGGTTTTCTATTTCCACAATAATTTGCACCGGAAGATCTACTTTTTAGCATTTTATAAATTTTTCAGTGTTTAGAAAGGGAAATGGAGCTTCCAGATAACTTTAACTGTGCATGGAGTCGTCAAACATTTTCCATTTTGGCCAGCATCATCTCAAACTAGACAATCATTTTGTTTTTGATGGACAATAATTACAATTATGCTGATACAGCTTTGTGTCATTTCTAGAATTTTCAATAGACATATATTCATTTAAGAAAACGTAACAAAATTAGTCCCAAAGATCTCAAAAGGATATAAAGTTTTGTCAAATACAAGCTTTAACCCCAATCTAGACTCTAGACATGGAGTATGCAGTTTTACTTCATTTATGGATCTAGAAAATTTGGAGTGAAGTTTCTGACTCTAAGCTTGAGTTTGAGATAAAACATATCAAGTTGGGTTAGAAGTAAACTCCAAACTGAAGCAAATATAGCCAGACAAAGATGGTTTAGGTGATGTCTGAATACAATATTTCCACCTAGAGTTTTTGTCCATTTCACAGATCCTCTGGAATTTTTGTCAAAGGAAAATTTATTTTCAAGATTTAGTTTTTGATCCCAATCCACTCTATATATAACTGATTTACTGTTACCCAAAAGACAAAGACCAACAAAAAGAAGCAATCCCCTCTTACCACTTTTACAAGTCCTTGTTGCCCTCAGATTTTGTGCCACAGGTGCTTTTTCCCATCTGCTTGGTGAGAATGCGTCTATATACAAGGACACAGAGGCTATTTCCCATCTGCTTGGTGAGAATGTGTCTATATACAAGGACACAACATTCAAGCACTAGTAGCAGCCATTGTCAAAGTATGGGATTGATTTGTGGTTTTCCCATGATGGCAGAAGGATGTAAAAATCAAGCAAGCATATTTCAAATTATCAGGCATGTACTCTTTCTCCTTCAAATACATTCCCTAATCACATTAACATTAGAATTATGGGCCCTATTACCTCTTGAATCCAGCCTCCTCAAAGACAAAATTTCATCTTTTCTGTCTCTATTAGTTTTCCTCCAAGCCTTTTCTGGTCAGGTCAGCCAATAACGTTTAAGATGGAGATAGCAAGGTCAGTCCACCTCTCCATTCATCCAAAAAATCTTCCATCTGTCTCTATCTGACAGGTGCATATTCTCACATTCCCATCGATCATTAAGGAAATTCCTGCATTTTATATACAGAGGAAATTGTTATCAGTTTCACACTGTCTCCCAGCTTGAGAATATGTTGTTGTTGTTCTTCTAGTAGGCTTTAACGCCATTTTCAGCACAAGATAGTCTATACATGGCGGCCAGTATAAATGTTGGAGGAAGAACCTGGGAAAACCCCGGAAAGAACCACCGACCCACGAGAAGCTACTGGCAAGCTTTCTCACATACCCACATTGGCCGTATCCGAGACTCGAACCCACGCAGACAGAGGTGAAATGGCACTGATCGGTAACGGCGAGCACTTTAGACCACTCGGCCCCTTAAGCTCTTGCCACTCGGGGTCCCTTGAGCATAAGTGCACTGGCCATTACGAAACTACTCCACTGTATTGTATCCCTATTCTATTTGACTGCATCTACTTCCTTGGTGGCGTATTTGGATTACATCCTCCAAAAACATGATCAGTTGCATGCTAGTCAAAGAAGAGAATGATCTAATTTCCCTTTTACATCATCAAGGTTTTCTGATCAATTGGGAAGTCTGATATTTGTCCATCCCATGAGCTTGTCCATCTAGGTATGGATTTTGTCACCCACCTAAGTGTTGCATGTCTTCTTCACCTTCAGGTGGTCTGAATCGTCGTTCTCGCATAATCCATTTCGAACACAAAATCTCAACCAGGGTGTTTCTGCAACCTCTCCGATTGTTTTATTTAGCAGCATTTCTGTCGGGCTTCTACATGTGTTCTTTGCAGAAGATCGTGGCTTCTCTAGGGCGCCTCTCTTCCATACTGCTCGAGTACAGGATCAGTGTAATGAGTGAGATATTATAATTTCTGGACCAGTGGCACAACGAAGGCTGACTCACCTCTGGAATACCTATTGAACAGCAACACCCCATATGTGACCATATGTCTGTGGTTAAGGAACCTGCCTACTACCGGACTGTGACACTGTCAATGACCACTAGAGTCAGGAGAACAGTGGCGCACTAAGGGTAAATGGTGTCCGGAGCCTGTGGCGAAAATGGCGCCCAAGGTGACGAAGATGGCCCAAAGGGCCAGAATATGAAGCCCGAGGGGTTTTAGCCGGGGCAGGGTTCTTGGGAGAAGGCTAGTGCCCCCTTCCACCAGCTAGGGGGTTGACGGAGCGCTGTGATATCCCCCAGCAGGGCTCGGGGCGGAGCCCTGGTCGCCACCGATTTTCCTGCAATTTAATGCCATTTGGTGGCTTTTCCTGGCATCTAAATTCTGTCATTTCCTCAAAGATGTAAACAAATGCTTGTCAGGGTCTGAGTGAAATTATTACGATATAATTCTTTAGGAATTATTTTCTGATTCTTCTATGGAGAATTTAACTAAGCCGTCGGTACTACGGCCATGTATTGTAAAATAAGCAGATGCTATTATTCATTGTATATTGTGGTTCTACGCCAGCTTCATTATAAGAAATTCTAACAATCATTTTCTTTCTTATGTGAATGTCAATTACAATTCCAAAAATCATACCGAATGAATGAGGACATGCTGTTTTTTTATTTAAGCAAAAGAACATTTGCTATTGGTAGACACTAATGATAGCTATACCAGTTATTAAAAAAAATTTGTTTTAAAAACAACCCCTCCCCCAACTTCATTGCTAAAATTTAAATCGGACAAACATATAAACCACTCTTAACCACTATACATGTGTAAGACGGAACGACATTGTGTAAAATAAAACACATACAGTGCATGATAAAAAATATAAACTTTATTATGTGAGTGAAAGTTACGTGAACAGCATTTCAAATAATCAAACATTTACAACAAATGATACAAGCTTTCTTGTCTGTAATGATACGTCTGAAACAAGTATAAAAAGAGTTTTTGCTAAATATATTTTCATTTCATTCACATGATAGCTTGTCCTCTCTCAGCGAAGTTTACAATGAATTTGATAGCACTTTTTACCACTTTTGAATGTTCTAGTACTTATCACTGTTATAAGATTTACTCATTACTCTGGCAAATTTTCAACATTACTGGATTTAGACGCCATTTTATAGACAAGCGCATGCAGCACAACCTAATGAATATGCTTGACGTCAAACGTGCTCAGAAAACTCTAAAAACTTAATTTTAAATAACAGATAGAAAAAACGATATGTACACTATTTGAAATTAACGTTGTCGTGAAAATACAAAAATGGTTAAATATCTATTTTACTTGTCACAGAATCCATTGAACCAATGAAGAGCTTGTTAACATATCCTTAGAAACTGCCCAGAAATAGATGACTAGATGATGTTAACAGATATGTGTATTGGTTAATGTGCACAGACACTGAAGACCATGAATTCTTATGACCATAATTCAAAGAAGCATTACAAACTTATCATTCAATGTCAACATATTATGAGAACATTCAGTTACAAAAGCAAAATATTTCACTTCATCCCACACAATGCTATTCATATTCTTCATATTTTGTAGAGTATTCTCGTAAAATACAGACACTAAAGCGAGTCAGATGAGACAATGATTCTTCATATATTAATCATTCATTACCATTCTCAAAACATCTTGAATATGAAAAAATTATTTGATGTTATTAAATGTACAAACAATTGTTTTAGAACAACGGACTTACTTTAGGAAAAACCGGACTCACTTTAGACCAAAATAACGGACTTAGGCCAAAAAAGCTACAACGCTATATCTGTAATTCACGTTCTGTCCTATTGTCTTTTCTTCTTTCCCTTGATCATCATGTATTCTTCATTTAACTACATTTCGTACCAATTTTTCCCATGCCACCACACAGGGCAGTACCCACACCACACACTCCGATTCCAACCATTCGCCCTCGGTAGTTAATCTGTCAAATGAAAGCACTTTTGCCGCCACGACCACGACCACCAAATTGGTTGGCCCCATAAAATCTCTGCGTCTGGCGATTTTCACCTTGGAATCTGTCCATTCTCTTACCGCGATTTTCTCGCCTTCCAGTACTGTCTCTAGACCATGACAGACTACACGCTATTCTATACCTTCCATACACCCTTCCATTCATTTCTTCTACAGCTGTCAATGCATCTTCTCTGCTCTCAAAATGTATAAATCCATAACCTTCAGCCAAGTGAACCTTTTCGATCTTGCCAAATCTTTCGAACCATATCTTCACGGTATCTAATTTTGTATATTTGCTTAGATTCTTCACGTAAACAACTTTGACCTTGGACATGAACTCGTCATCTGGCTCGTCTTGAGGCTTGGCCCAATCAACAACTATATTAAACCCAAACAGCGATGACCCACTACTCTTCAGAGTTTCCTTTGCTGCTGATGCCTGCTTGTGATCTTCATATTCAAGAAAGCAGAAACCTCTGTTTTTAAAGCTCATTTCCCGCATTTCAGGTGTACAATATACAATCACATCCTTGATTCCTGATGTAATCTTCTCAAATTCTTCTTTCAGTTCTTTGGATGACATGTGCTTTGGAATATGTCCCACATACAGGCGTGTCTTTGTATTTCTAATATTTGTTCTTAGGGTCTTGCCTGGTCGGACCTCGAAATTTGCCAACCGCCAACAAGCCCTATCAGCATCGTCTTTCTTACAATATGAAACGAAACAGTAATGTTTGTTGTAACCTGTCTGGATGTCAATTGGCAAGCGAATCTCATAAATTGTTCCAAACGTTTGGAACAATGGAACCAGCTTGTCTTCAAACCAATCTTTAGGGATACGACCAACACTAACTTCATGGCCATGTCGAGGGGGTCCTCCTTCATAGTCTGGAGGAGGACCTCCATATCTCCTGTGTCCTGGTATGATGTCCAGCGGATACCCCGTCTCCTTTAGAATTTCTCTCAACTTCTCCTTATCGGGACCTGGCAATGACCCCGACGGATCTGTGTATGAACTTTTGTTTCTGATGAAAATTTGCATCTGGTAGCATATGTAGGGACTCTTGTTGACAACATACTCAACATCACTCTTAAGGACCAATGTTATCATGAGTTTCGCGTCGTTGAGTGAAAACTCTTGGATGGCGTCTCTGGCTGTTTCATCTAGATGATCATAACTAATATTCTCGTTTTTGAAAAACCGGAGCAATTCTACAGCAACGCTCTCATCAATTCCATAATCAGCAAGCTTCTGGAGGTCACTGGACTCTTTCAGTGTACCATCAGAATCGGATTGTTCCTCCCGTAGGATCTGTTTACCTGTCTGCTTGTCTACTTCTTCATTACTTCCCAGTGCTTCTTGGTAATCGGAAAGCTCTCCATCTGAAAGTCAAGAACACAATCACTGAATCCAAATAAATATAATGAAATGCACCAACAAAGAACTGCCTAGGAACCATAATATTGGCCTTTACAGATGTGTATCCTTTATTTGAAGGTCGTATATCAGAACAAAGGTTTTGTACACGCCCTAACAAATTATCGTATTTTATACGAAGGTGACCTTTGAAGCAAATTTCACTGACCATTTAGATAGCAAGTTACTCTTTCATAAAATGTAGTAATAATTTGATGAGGAATGGGTGATAATTAAAATCTAACCCTTTAATTACACGTCAGAACTATTGTAATCTACCCCATTTCTTAACTCTGCTTATGGCCTACCAAATTTAGTCAAAACGATAATAAAGAAAATCATCTCACACATGCCTATGTCATTTCGGAAACCGATTAAACACGAGTTCAAAACTCTTGGTGCCAAATATCGTGTCTATGCAATCAATAACAGCATTCGTCATTAAAAGGAATCCTTGAAACAAGTCACATTTTGAGCATAAATTGACAACGAAGTTTAATTCAGGTTTTCAGAACATAATACGATTCGTTGTACGGTTAAATAATAAAAATAATAACATTAATACGATAAGGAGCTTTATTAAAACCGTTATCTGTGAGTAACAATACTAAAACCGTGACCTGTGATTAACTATATTAAAACCGTGACTTGTGAATAACTATATTAAATCCGTGACCTGTCATTACTATATTAAAACGGTGATCTGTGATTAATTATATTAAAATCGTGATCTGTGCCTTAAGACGAACAAGATTTGTTACATTTAAATATTCTTCCTACTGGATACCCGTTTTATAAATTGTAAAACTGTATTTTTGATGATTTTTATACAACAGATAACCAATTTTGCTCGTGTTAATAACAGAGGACGGTCTAATATAATTCCATATTGTACTAAGGTTTTATATTATTTAACCTTACATAATATCATCCTACGTTTTCAAGAATTGTTCTTATTGAACAAATACCAAACAATTTATTGTTATTGATCACTGCAATAAAAATTAAAAATTTAGCATGCTTTGATTTTTCTTGTCAAATCTTTCTAGTTATAAATTGTATGTCAACGTGGTCAGATTAAAAATGAAATATTACTTGTTCTACAATTTAATACTAATACATCTTAAGCAAATCAGTTCAATCGTGATTGTTTAATGCTCGGTACCTTAAATGTCATAAACACAATTTTCAGGCGAAAATACTTTATGCTACGGTACAAAATTGGGTCGGAAAAATGAATGCTGAATATTTATTGCTGATAATAAATTCATATAAATACGGTTTGGTAACGCACTCGCCAATCATTAATACCTATGAATTATTAGTGATATTTAGAATAAATTGTTTTTGCTAGTGTAAATCATTGGTTTGGTTTAAACTTCGATTGATTTTGACCCTGCCTTGTTTTTACTCAATTCATTAGAATTAGAATACTTACCGACGATTTTTTTTTTTTTTTTTTTTTTTTTTTTTTTTTTTTTTTTTTTTTTTTTTTTTTTTTTTTTTTTTTTTTTTTTTTTTTTTTTTTTTTTTTTTTTGCTTCAAGCTTCAGGGTATTGGAAGAAAAGTTGGTAATATGACATAAAAATCAATCGAGAGTCATGTCCTTTGCACGGTGCATAAATAGACCCGAAAACGTCAAAAACCGAAAGATGCTTTATTTTCTTTTCGGTCGCGTTTCATGGCAGATGACAAACAGCACGTCCCAAGATTGATCATACCAAGAACACTGATTATCACATAAATATTGAAAGAATCATGCATTAAAATACGACACTTTATGAGATTTAAAATAGACTCAAATACATCATATTTAATATTAAAAGCAAATGACCTTTTTATTGTGTCATTGGTGTATTTAAAAATACTTAAGTTATATTGTGTCAAATATTATTAACATATATTAATAATAATAAAAGGTGTTTAAATTCATCAATTAACGATTAAAAATTAGCTTACGTATATAAATATACCTCCAAAGACATATTAAATGTGCGTATTTAAGTGTAAGTGAGTATATTTGAGTGTATTTAAATGCCGGAGAACTACATCCAAACACATACTTAATGTGTGTATTTAAGTGTAATGGAGTCTATTTGAATGCCGGAGAACAACATCCATCATCACGAGTTCAGTTAAACGCTGGAAGTTACATGTTATTATTAATATATATTAATATTTGAAGAAAATTTAAAACTTGATTTTTGTTTAAATGCACCAATAATACGATATGTGTTTAATCTATTTTAATGTATTTGGGAGGATCTTAGTATATTTGAGCGTATTTGAGCAAAAAGACGCACCCGTCCTACGTGAATATCTGAGAGAAATCGAAAAAGTTCTCGATTTGTAGAGCTTTGGGCTTCCCAGTCCACTTATTTATACCAGCCTATTAGATCAGGTACAAATTTATATTTGGGAGAGTTATCGTTCGTACCGATAAGTTATGAATGATGTTTATCACTTTCAAAAATTTGAAAGTTGGTTTACTACAAGCTCAGCATAACATGATTTCTTATTAGCATGCCTGGAGATATGATCGTTACCCACGAGCGCCTTTTTTGATTGGGTATTCCCAGAAAGTGATAGGGATACAAATATAAATAGGTTCTCGAAAAGATCCTTTGAAAAGATTTATACTAGCTTTCTTTATTTTTAAAAAATGTTTTTTTTTTTTCCATATCACAAATCTGAACTGCTCATTGGTGTGACATTACTTTTATCCCAACACACAAAATCAACAGGTGTAAAGAAGAAGAAAAAGACGGGTCAAAATACGGGAAGAATTTAACAAATATTACCAAAGTAATGCTTTTAAATTCTCAAAGAATACATATTAGCAACATATAAGTAAGATTTTGTGTCCAGTACGGATTTCAGTTTAGCAATCCAAATTTGGATAAAAATAAAAGTGCCCGATAGCCGTCAAAATATAAATATATATAAATATCCACTGCTATTAAAATTTAAGCTGAAATATGTATTTGGAAAAATTAATATGCTTTGCTGCAGTTTTCATGCTCTGAAGGGGTAGTCACTCTAACTGGAAAATTGTCATTAACAATTACCTTGCCCACATGGGTCTTCGTCATAGTCCTTACTGCTTTGGCCTGGATTTGCTTCAGCCATGATTCAGAGTTTGTGCTATAAACAAAAACAAAAAAAAGGGAAGTTGAATATGCAAAACCCAACCTGAATATTCATGATTTGTTTTCTTGTTAAATTTTGAGGAAATGGTTTTCATTAAAATAGTATATATGTATCAAAACCTTGGTGTAGATTATGAGCTCTCTATAGTGAAATATTCAGCAGGATTGAAAATCAAAAGAAATATATTCAATTAATAAACAAATACAATAGATGCTTCCCAATAAGGTCACTAGCAGACGAGATTCTGTCCATTTTATATGGACGATGGGAACCTGGCAGTTTCTCCTATATGCGATCACCAAAATTTAACATTTCTTAACAAGACACATTGAAGCAAAGTCTACTTATAATCACAAAAATAGATACTAACAAAAAGCTTGAATTGCATTCTGTTTATGTACGTAATTTTGTAAAAGTAACTTGAGATTCAATGAATTTATTTCAACTTCCAAACACCATATAAAGTCAACGGTAAATCTGCCAGCTGACCAGAAATATGGCGGATGATGACATCATTCGAGAACTATCTATTCGTGGCTTTTTCTCATCTTCCCAGGTTTCAATCGTACTGAGACAGGCAGGACTACTTCCTTCCCTAGCAACTAATTGGACAGGTCAAATTCCAGGTTATATTCCAATATTGTGCCAAATCAGCACAATGCTGGCATTGAGTGTTCAGCAAAGGTTACTAAGTAGAAATGGTATATATAAAAACCATGTAAATCTTACAGAAGCATAGGCGCCCACAGGATTTTTTGCGGGGAGGGGTCAGGACTTTGTGCAGGGGGGGAGTTAGTCAGTCACGGCTGGGAGAGTTAGTATAAGAAGCAGTCTGAAACTAAAGCTAATATTTATTAAGCGTTTTGAAAAGAATCTTGTGACATATTTTCAGCTTCATTTGCATGATTAAACTTGTCGGAATTAATATATATATATATTCTAAGGGGTATATATATATATATATATATATATATATATATATATATATATATATATATATATATATATATATATATATTTGCAGTATGATTTCTAAGGGGGGTCACGTGACCCCCTTGACCCTTGCTGCGGGCGCCCATGTACAGAAGGCAAACCCTTCAAAGCTTACAAAGGTTTGTCAGGAAGCAAAATGGCCGCCCAAGGTGCACGCGCCTTGCATTGTGGGCATTTGTATACACAATGGTGACGTTCGTGAAACAAAGGAAAATGAGAAACGGAGTCGTTGTGCAGAAAGAAAAGTTGGAGAGTCTGACAATGAAGCAAAAGAATGGTCTCGTCAGCATCGATATACATACCAACTTTGCGAGGGAGTTATTGTGCAACTGAAGTCTCTGACAATCAAGGGATATAAGTCAGCTAAACAATGGTTATGCTGCCAGTATAATTGGGCAAAGGATTTCAGCAATATCGCCCTACAAAAAAACTGACGCCGATCTAGCACCAATCACTTTACGGGAGATACAGATCGCTCTGACTATCGAATCGCGTGACATGACAACCTATTAACCGCCGAGTAACATACAGTATTTGGCACATACATATGCTTCCTGTTCAATACGTTTATTTAAAATGATTTTATTACCAAATTACATAAATTATACTGCAGAAGAGAATGTTTGTATTTCTATTTTAAGTTCGTATGGTAATAACCTAAAATCATTTAAAGCAGCTTAGAAGATATTTATGTAAAAGGAAATACAAAATATGTTCGTGTATTTAGTCTAGTCTTATTTATATTAATTTTAACGGACTGGTTTACGCTGCCTTAAAGATAACTGAATTAAAAATAGATAACAATATAACAAACGCGTATATAGTTGCTGTCTAGAAGAGTATGTAATAATTTGACAGTGCTACTCTTTCGTGATATATAAATTTGACTTCTCCATTAAGGCGATCTGAATATCGCTGTTAGATTTACATAGACTCTGTACTGATTCCTTCTCAACATTATCGAAATATCGACTACCATTGCAAAATTTTTAAAATATTTACGATAACCAGTTAATTGACTGAGCTTATAGCAGGAAAATGGCGGACGTAAACAATACATGGAGCTGTTGTAGTCCGTGGGTGAAACGAAACTGAGACATCAGGTCTTAGGTCACAATTAATAGTTCCGGTTCAGTACCCACGAATGTAGTCCTAGTCTATTTTTAAATCATTTTTTCCTGTCTCCATTTGTTGGTGATACAAGAGTTAGTTTTAGGCATTCTTGGTAAGGATTTAAAGGCAATTGTTTATTCTTTAGAATATGAGCTTATGGTGTGGTTGTCTGTGTGTATTTTGGCGACAGTGCACAGTGAGTAATAAAGCCTTGGTGATGATCCGGAAGTGAAATCTGTGTTCCATCGCATGGTGTTTTGTTTACAATTCAGCCTCTCAAAAAAATGCAGGTCAACCCCTGACAAGAACTTCACCGTAAAGTCATCTTTGAAGGTATTTTAGATTAACATATGATTTGTATTGATTGTCACACAGTGGAAAGTTCAGTACTGAGAAACAAATGTAGAGAATATATAGTAAAATTAATTGTGTTCTATGGCCTGTCAGTGCAGTATTTGAGTAAAGTTTAAACTGGTATAAAATCTTTATTATTAATGATAGACACATGAAATTTTAATATGTTATGTATAATGACTTTAAATATATAAGAATGAAATTAAAATAAAAATTGATTATTTTTATTTTAAAAATTTAAATGAAATTTAAAAAAAAATTAAAAAATAAAATTTTTCCACCAAAAATGCACATATATAATATTTATTGGGAATGATATTAAATGATATCAGCATGTATATAATCCTACACCATATACAAGCTCAAATGATGGATATTTGTCAAATTTTATCAGAGAAAATATCTTTGTAAGTCAAAATGAGACCTTCATTTAAAATACATGAAGACAAAATTCTATTTTGTATTGTACCTTTAGGTCATTGAAACTATTTATTTGGGGTCCAAGCAGTTAATTTATGTGTTTATGATGGGGTGACTTCCTGAGTAACACATATCTGCTTGTATAGCTATCAGTAATTGTTTATAAACATAGTTATAGGGTATTTAGTGAGAGGACAGAGATGAAGACTTTATACTAGAACCTGCTCAAGTTCTCTACAAAATCATATTAAGCTGTCAGAGAATGAAATACAGGTCAAAGGGATAAAATATACTTTCCCCAGGTATATTTACCCTTGCATGTAAGAAAACAGCAAAAGGATGTAAGTTGAACACAGAATGCATTCCATTTTATTGTTCAGTTTCTTTAAGATATTGATTGATGTAGTGCGGCATTGTGGCCTAGATGATATTATGGGAATTCTAATGATCCATTTTGCTTTATGCATTATTAATTACTAATAATATTTGTTAACTGACACTCTAAAGATTACATAAGAAATATTCAAACAGATTATTTGAATTTAACTTTGTACAACTAATCTTAACATGGTTACATAGCTGACATGAACAAATATGCATATATTTTAGAATGTTTGGGATCAAAAGTTGACATTCAGTACATCATATAGGCTGACATAGTACCTATAGTGAACCTGTAAGGCTCAGTTCTGGCTGTGTGCACTTCAAATATCCAAGATGTTATTTTCATCATGAATATGCCTCTGTATGGTAACATATTTCAATTTAGTACTTTGACAGAGTGCGGTATTGCAGCATCAGCTGATATCTGATTCCATTGAATCATTGAGCTTAATAACTGGTAACCAACACTCTTAAAAATAGACTAAAAATGTTCAAACAGATCATTTGAATTATGTTTGCACATGTGATTTTAATAAGTACATTGCATATGTCCCACACATGCAAATGTCCATCCTTGTTTACAAGTCTTGGGGATCAGAATTTCACATTTGGTTGATGATATAGGATCTGTTGGTACCTATAGTTGATCTGTGTGGCCACATTTGGCTGTATTCACTCGCAATATCCAAAATTGTTATTTTCCTCATGAATAAGATTGCTTATAGTAATAAATTTTAATTTGGTACATTGTCATTTGACTTTCCAGTATACTGGTATGTACTAATGTTTGCACCAATGATCAAACCTCACCGTTCCAACATTGCCTTAAACTTGATGATACATACTCTACCTGATTAGTTATTTAACCTGTAAATGGCTAAATATGCTTGTAGAAACATCATCTATTTTTAGGATGCATTTATCACTTTAATACATGCCCATTGCTTCACATTTCTGAGTGTCACTCTGTAAAGTTTACTATTTTTTCCCATGTTTGCAACCTGAATGTTATTTTGAAATCACCATATCCAACACATTTTAATTTCATTTGCCTACATCTTACTGTTTTCTAGAATTAAGTGAAACATGTTATATATTTTCAGGTCTAGCCTGGTATCTGGAACAAAGTGTTAGAGTTGGATCAGTTTGGAAGCTCTCCAGTAGTCCGGTGGTGATAGCAAGGTCTCATAAAGGACATGTGCAGTGTACTGCTATAAGTGACCAAGATTAGTTCATATCAGCACACTGATATACAGCACCTCAAAGACATGGCTTAGATCTTCATGAGAGAGATTCGCACCATGGTTCAGTAAGGTGGAACCTCCCTGAAACTGTATTTTCCTATCACATTGTTGACTTTTGTAGTTATCGACATTAAAATGGAATGCATTTTTGCTATAAAACATGGTAGTGGTCCCACCAAAACTTTAAATTTGAGTGCACTATTAGTTATACAAACAACTGCCCAAGTACCTGACACAATAAATGTGGAACATAGCACCTGTCATTGTTTCTTTAGTGTGTACACCTATATGCATCTGGATAGGCATATTGCAATTTGCTGCCAAAATCATTGTGAGCTATCATACTTCAGTACCCCTGGGAAAAATGTTATCAGTTGTACAGACCCAAACTACCATTTGTTTTAAATACCATTCACTAATCAACTTTTCTGCCTTAAATTTGTCAAAATGAAACTTATAACTTGTGTGAATATTTAATTTTTTTTTAAAATTTAGTTTTTAAAATTTAAATGTTTATTTAAATTTCCATTAAAATTTAATATATCAATATTTTTAAATTTCAAACATATTTTCAGACAGGCCTTATCATGTATTACATTTAGGTTTTTACTGCATTGAAAAATTCCTGTAATTAAGGAAGATATAGCAAATTTAGTTTTGGTTTCTCAAGAACACTTGGACCACAACTTGCACCCTGTGGAACACCACCACTACACACTTTCTGACAGCTGTCACATGTCTTGTTTGCAAGGAAATTCCAAAAGACTTCATGTTTAAAGTTGAAATAAGTGTGGCATGCAAGTATAAAAGTTTGACTAAAATTGGCCATACAAATTGGGCTTCTCAGGCCTTAGGTCACAATTAATAGTTCCGGTTCAGTACCCACGAATGTAGTCCTAGTCTATTTTTAAATCATTTTTTCCTGTCTCCATTTGTTGGTGATACAAGAGTTAGATTTAGGCATTCTTGGTAAGGATTTAAAGGCAATTGTTTATTCTTTAGAATATGAGCTTATGGTGTGGTTGTCTGTGTGTATTTTGGCGACAGTGCACAGTGAGTAATAAAGCCTTGGTGATGATCCGGAAGTGAAATCTGTGTTCCATCGCATGGTGTTTTGTTTACAATTCAGCCTCTCAAAAAAATGCAGGTCAACCCCTGACAAGAACTTCACCGTAAAGTCATCTTTGAAGGTATTTTAGATTAACATATGATTTGTATTGATTGTCAAACAGTGGAAAGTTCAGTACTGAGAAACAAATGTAGAGAATATATAGTAAAATTAATTGTGTTCTATGGCCATCACACACACACCCCAAACCCGTATCTGTCTGGCGAAAGATAAATTCTGTTGTAACTGTAATGTTACCTGACGTGTAATGAATAACCACGTGAAATACCTATCTCCAATTATATCATTTTGCACACTTGTAAAACGTGAGATAAAAGAATTAAGACGATATTTTGATTTTAAATCTTAAGGATTTATGTGTACAAAGATATTAAATATGCAGTTCATTTATATTTAATTCATTGTGATTCACATATTTAATTGATTATTTACAAAGTATTTTCAATAATTTAAACCAATTAACTTATTTCTATTCCTTTTTCAAATCATAATTGAAAATCTTATATATTAAAATTATTTCGCCAGTTCCAAGCTGCGATACCCATAGGAGATCGAAGTCCGCCCACCCCCTCCTTTCACCTACAAAATTATGTGTATCTTTATAAACCTGTTAGTTAAAAGCTGAATTCTTCCTCGGGTACAGCTTTAACGTCTTCTCCTTAATTATTCAACAATAACCAAAATTGGAAGGCGTATATGACCCGTTCGATATGAATATCTAAAGTATATAAATTTGTGGGGGGTGTGCTGAATGCTAAAATATTGAAAGCATAGTACATGAAATAATAATATGTAATGAAACAAAATATTGAATACATTATATTTTTTATATGTGGGGCCCCTCGCAAGATGCCAGCTGTATTAACTGGTAACATGTGGCCGTAAGGTTATAAAGGTTTTATATGTTTATGTATACATTATGCAGGTGAAAAATATAACAATGTACATACCTATCGCTGCTGGAAAGTAAGGTTGATATGGCTCCCCACGAAAACAACACGTTATTTATACTCTAGAATTTAGAATGGCATGCCTTACTCAACAAGAGCTGATTGAGTATTGATCTCAAGACAGTTTAAACTCTGTGACAGTTTCCTACAAGACAATAAACCCTGTCGGAAATCGCGAATTTCTAGTACACGGAGACGAAAGATAACCAAGCCGACAAGACGCCTAATCAAGGATTATTATCACTCTGCCTACGGCCGTGCAATTCCACTACTTGCATCAAGCCAACGGACCTGAATAGGGGTGCAATTAATGGTTCCCGTAGTCCTTAATCCGTAGGAACATTGAGGTATTTTTGCGGCAAATTACATGGCCGGAGGCTAAGAACTTTAACAGATGAATACGGTTTTAGATTGTTGTAAAAATAGCGGAAGACGCAGAGAAAAATTCCAAAATAAACATTTTCAAAACCAAACAAAAATTTGTTTCTTTGAGACAATTAGAAGCCAATTTCATTATTTATAGATTAATAAGGGGCACAAAGTGACCTAATTTATTGAGGCTATTAAAGAATATACAAGTGAGACATTATCCACTTGTTTTTGGTCGAGATCACAGCTCCGCTGGCATAGTCATTATAGCGTCCGCCTCGAATGAGGTGTGTCGCAGGTTCGAACCCCGGCCGAGACATACCAAAGATTTATAAAAATGGTACAAACAGCTGCCTCGCTTGGCGCTCAGCATTAAGAGGTTAGTGTTAGGACTGGTCGGCCCGGTGTCAGGATAATGTGACTGGTCGGAACATCGATGCCGCAGTGCTAGATATCACTATAATCTGCCACACTGCAGACATCGTAGTGATATGACTGAAACATTGTTAATGCCACGTTAAAACTCCAACAAAAACATAACAAATAGGACGAAATCGTTGATGGATCAAAAGTATGGTTGCAGACCGGTCCCTGATTCCTCTTTTTTTAAATAAATTCTTATACAAGAGCCTCTAATAAATAACAATAAGTATATTCTATGATTTTACCTAGTACAGCATATTTCAAACACGCTTTAGCAATATTCAAATATAACACATATACATGTAACAAACACTGGACAAGAATAGCTCTATTGCAAAAATACGCTGTTAGGGATATGGTAAGGAATCCAGTCCAATTGTGAAATACCATTCGGATATAAGTACGAGCCAATATCCGTTAGGCCCGGAAGCAGAAAGGACAGTCGTTCTGTTAAGGGATTGAATACTTATGCATCCATCCTCCCCACCCCCAAGGAAAAGAACAAACAACTGAACCCTAATCAAATTCACCAAATTTTTATCAAATTTTCGTTACATTTTTTACAAGCTACAACAGACAATGGGGTGGCGGTGGGATGGAAACACTAATATATAGAAACCTTTAAAGCATTTAAACCTCTTTCATAATTTCGAAAATCAGAATTGTGACTTTTTGTCCTGTGACTATTTGACCGTGACATTCTATTCTACAATCCCAATATCACCTAGCCTGCCCAGATATCAAACGCGCGATATTTGGATTAAAAGTTAGATGTTCTGCCAAACCTGAGCTAAGGAGCTTCACGGAGTGAAAGGAAATGAATTTATTAATATAAGAAACCAAGTAACAAAATTGATTAGGGTTGTAAACATTATGCGTTTCTATGACTAGTAAGCAATGTAACTACAATGCAATAACTTTAACATTTTGCAAAATGTGGATGTGTGTATTTACAGTGCCATCATCGACATATGGAAGAAGATTTTTTTTCTTTTGTTGTTCTACAAGATATACATACATACATACATACATACATATATACATACATACATACATATGGACCGGCCTCTGATTCATTATAAAGAATTCGCTCAAATGAGTCAACATAGAACTAAAAAACACTCCCATCAACATGTTTTAAAAAAGTTTCTTACAAAAATAGCCTTTCATAAATAACAATAACTATATTTTAGATTGTTGTAAAAGCAGCGGAAGAAGCCTAGAAAAATTCCAACAAATATTTTCAAAACCAAACAAAACTTGTTTCTTTTGAACAACTAGAAGCCAATTTCATTATTTATAGATTATTAAGGAGCACAAAGTGACATCATTTAATGATGATATGAAAGAAAATTCAAGGTCAAGATTACTCAGAAAAATATTTGTATTGACTTGGAAAAAGTAATTGGTCTTCGGTCATGGAATTTATAATTAAATGTTTAGATTTTTCACTTTGGTCAGTCTACATTGTTATAAAATACTCTATAATTGGAGCAAAGTGATATATTTTACACAACGGTTATATGGAAAAGAGACCAGTTTTTTTAAAAAAAACAGGCCGTTTGGAAGTTGCAGGGAAGGGAAATCCACCTCGCTGTACTGTTCAGTTTCGGTATAGTCATAATTATTAAATATCCATGTTTGAACTGGAAAAGAAAGAAATATTTTAATACTTTAGTCGATGTGAAAATGACATAAGAAATGACAAAAATGGGTTTAACAATAAATAGAGCAAGTAACTCTGGACGAGAGGAAAATTTTCTTTTCCATTTAGAACTTGAAATTGAATGGTAATCAGTGCAAAATGTTGAATCAAATGATAGTTACATAGTATATGATAGCTGATTCAAATAAATATCGGTATTATCACCAAACAAAATAACGTCAATACTGAATTTAGAATTCAATGTGAAAAAGGGAATAAGTTTACGAAAAGGTATAACTGGTTACATTTCACCCCAGTTTTCAAAGCATATGCTTGGAAAGTGAAATAAACATTTTTTTAATTCTTTTTGTACTCTTGTGAAATATAACATACATAGTAACAAACGTTTAACCATGCACTAAGATTATAATCATTCCAAGCACCTTTCAAACATAAATAACGTTCTGGATGAATTTAAAACACAAATGGTCCCTTATTTTCAACGTCATTACAATCCAAATCATTTGGCATGTAGAGAGTTATTTACCTTTCAGGTCTGTCGATATGTTCTTATACTTCATTTTGAAGTTTATATTTTTATTTATATTATTCATTTACTATATTATGGAAATAAACTTTCCCACTTACGATCTTTTTCTCTATCTTTATCCGTCAGTCCTTCTTTCTTTTCTAATCCTCCTTCTGACTTCTCAGTTTCTTTTTGTTATTCATATGAAATCGCTTTTAATTGCTGGGCATTGACCAGATAGATGTATGTATGTATGTATGTATGTATGCCGCAGACATGTAGCATCATGACCCACCCAGTCACATTATCCTGACACCAGGCCGACACTAATCTCTTAATGCTGAGCTAATGCCTAGTGAGGCAGCTGTTAGTACCATTTGTATAAGATTTTGGTATGACTCGACCTGGGTTCAGACCCGCGACCTCCCGCATCTGAAGTGGATGCTCCAACCATAACCCCATACTAGCGGTATGTATGTATGTATGTATGTATGTATGTATGTATGTATGTATCTATCCAACCATGTACTAGTGCATACTTGGATTTATGGCCACACAGATGTTAGAGTAGGAAAATAATGCAATGCAATAAATATTTCTACTACTTCCCCTTTTGTAGCCTATCTCTCTCTCTCTCTCTCTCTCTCTCTCTCTCTCTCTCTCTCTCTCTCTCAGAAAAAAGAAAACTTTGCACACATTTATTCCAGTGTATATGAAGCTGGTAACTTTGCTCCATTACTTATCACTAGCCTACACCTATATTAACTCATAAGTTGTTACCGACTGTAAGCCAAAGGCACCAACCTTCGTACAGTAAGTATGTCAAGGGTAAGAAAAAAAAAACAGATCTCAATACTATAAAATGATTGTTTTCCTTGGTTTTAAAGACACTTTTGAAACATTATCAACTATAGCATGCTGAAAGTTTGTTGTCTTTCCCAATGGCATAGCGAGGCCAGCAGCATCGGCAAGCGGAGAAAAAATTCACAGGACATAAGATCACAAAAACACATAGGACTAAAATTCACAGAATAAATGTAATAATTCATATTTTGGTAACATTAATAATGATGAGAAAATACGCATAATTTGGATCAGGTGGGTTTGACAGGAAAGGGTGGATTTGACCATAATTTAGCAATGATATTCTCGTTTGCCTCTTAAAGCAGGTGTGTTATACAGGAATGATGATGTTGATAAGAACGTAGCAATCGGCGGCAAGATTTGTTTCTTTAATTACTGTGTAAACAAGTTTAAGGGATACACATGCCGAAAACATACGTCTGGTCACTCTTTATCAAATTAGAGCGTACGCAGAAAGGGAGGTTTTAACAAGAACTCATCAGGTAAAAAATGTACAAGAGTGTTAAAACTAGATTTAATAAGACAAAAGAAAACATTATAGAATATGTTAATATACAAATAACACGTGAGAGACTGGCTCATAATATATACTAAAACTACTCAACAAAAGGCGTATTGACTGTAACTGACAATAATCTAACAAATTTAGGTACACAGAATCAAAAACATGTGATACAGGGTTTGTGCTTTCCAAGTAAAATACAAGGACAATACTATCAGGCTCACGCGAAGTAGCATCGGAGTATCTAAAAATAGAAACGCAACTTAATTAACACTTTACAACACAAACATACGTTGAACAATTATACAAACTAACAAGTCACGACACCTGCAGCCGTACATACA
The DNA here is from genome assembly GCA_016617855.1 of Megalonaias nervosa. Taxonomy (NCBI): domain Eukaryota; kingdom Metazoa; phylum Mollusca; class Bivalvia; order Unionida; family Unionidae; genus Megalonaias; species Megalonaias nervosa. The sequence continues at coordinate 582 of JAECUM010093459.1, read as the reverse complement.
AACATAGAAAAAATGTCTTTATGTTTCATATTTTCCCCTTTCTTTTTACTTTTTCTTTTTGCACATTATCCACTTGTTTTTGGTCGGGATCACAGCTCCGGTGGCCTAGTTATTATAGCGTCCGCCTCGGATGAGGTATGTCCCGGGTTCGAACCCCGGCCGAGACATACCAAAGATTTATAAAATTGGTACAAACAGCTGCCTCGCTTGGTGCTCAGCATTACGAGGTTAGTGTTAGAACTGGTTGGCCTGGTGTCAGGATAATGTGACTCGGTGGGACATCGTGCTACATATCTGTGGCATGATGCCGCAGTGCTAGACATCAATATAATCTGCCACACTGCAGACATCGTAGTGATATGACTGTATCTATAACCTTGTCTGTAGTTATTCACATATCTGATAGTTTTTTCTATTATTTTCTTGCTTTCCTTCATGAATCTATGAACCAAAAAAGCCTTTACTAATATCATTGAGAATTATTATGACTCCCAACCCAAAACAACGTCCTTTCTCCACATGGGATTTTGTCACACACAAGTGCACATGCAATTGTAGCCCATGTGAGGTCACATGAAAGGG